>NDGM011172822.1:0-10457 GCA_002564305.1 Octomys mimax | reverse complement strand
TGGTGGTGTGTGCCTGTAATCTCAGCACTTGGGAGGCTGAAAACAGGAGGATCACTATGAGTCTGAACTACATAGTGAGACCCTAGACACCGTGTAGACCCTTCCCTAAAGTACAAATAAATTAGTTAATTAATTAATTTAATTTAATAAAAAACAATCATAAAGGATCATTCAGTGACCTCAACAGTGCTGGGGGTAAAGGACTGTTTAGTGGATGTGATGCCCTGGGCTCAACCTTCAGCTTAAATAAATAAATAAATAAATAAAACCCATCAACAACAATAACAAAAATGGAGACCTGAACAGAAGTCTTCAGAAGGCTGCGGAATACATGAATCTGTGAGTGACTCACCACTGGGTGTCAGGATCCAGGACTGCAGCGAAGCCAACTTGGCCCGAGTACAGAGCAGAGAGAGCTGTACCGGAAGCGCTGCGACTCCAGCAAAGCTACATAAAAATGCTCCCTTGCACGGGTGGGGCTGGGACAGCGCTGAGGCCGGGGACCAGCTGGAGACTTGTTTTCAGAAACCCACCAACAGGCACGCAGTAAGAACAGAGATTTCAGGTGTGCGCTTTCCAATTTCTTCTATGCGAGTGTCTCCTGCGTTTGTTCTGGCTAGATGCGGAGCATGCATTTTGCTCCTTCTCTTTATCATCAATTCAATAAGGACAGATCCTCTTTTTTTTTTTTTTTTTTAGTTGTTTGAATTAATTAGTCTAGTTTCTTACCCACTTGCTCTTTTTTTTTCTAATGTGGAGTAAGATGCTATTTAATTTTGTTCTTCCATAGCTAATTGTTTATGTATATGCGTTAATGATTGTTTTCTTTCCAACTAGTCTTGGAAAAAAATTTCATTTTTGTATATCTTGGTATGATTTTATTGAAATTTCTTGTGCAAAAGGTTCATTTTTCTTGGAATTGTGGTGCTATAGTTCAACTAAATTCAGAAATTTTAAATCTTTAAATATTAAATTTTAAATCTTAAAATATTATTGCCTACCCCTTTCTATTTTGAGAATTCTAAGTTTATGAATATAAGTTTCTTGATTTTGGCACAGAGTGAACGATCATATGACTGATCTGTAAGTTCTTTTTTCTTCATTTTTATTTTAGACAATTTTTATTGTTATATTCACTTAAGTTTATAAATAATGTATTTACAATATGCAATCTATTAGTAATCTCATGCTATTATTCATTTCAGAAATATTTCTCTAAAATTCATTCTGGCTACATCTAACATCTTTCATAGTTCAATATTTGTCTACAATTTTAGTATGCTATATAATTACTGATTTTCAATAAAGTTAATGAGAAAAAAAAGATGAGAGTAATTTAGGTCACTGGAGCTAGTATGGGCCTTAATTGTTTCAAATGACATTAAATTAAATGTTGGAAATCTATTTTATTATTAATAATCTCAAATTCACTTAGCAGTGGAAGAATGAGAAAATGTTTTGGAAAACATTACTACTAAAGAAGAAACAAAACTTTTAAAATAACTTCTTTACAGAACAACATTTATGAACATTTATCATATAATCATTTCTTCACTTGTGACAGACAGCTTAGTGTCTGGAGACCACAGAATCATCCCAGATGATAATATATATCAGATAAAATACAAGAGGACATATCATGCTCACTTGGTCCTCTCTAATACTCTTATTAAATATTAGGGAGAATCCATACATCAGTGCCCCAAAACTAAAATTACATTTGAGTATCAGCAAATGATGATCATTTAAGTTAGAAAAAATGAGGTCAAGTACATTATCTTTTTGAAAGTAATGATAATACTATACACAGAGCTCAATCAGGGCAGAAAAATTACTATCTTCTTGCTTGTCTTTAAGAGATTCCAAGAAAATGGAAGAATTGCCACAGATTGAGAACTAAGAAACTAACCTTATTATCTATAGAAAATAAAATAATTTTAAAAACATATTTTGCTGCTCTGAGATTGAATCTTAACACAGTTATGAACTCTAAATGTATTAATTATAGCAAAATAAATGTGGTTTTATTAATAATATTTGTTAGACATTTCAGTACCTGTATATCATTTCATTTTAGATTGTATCCACTGTGGTAGTCACAGTATTCTCTTATGTAAAACTCATCAGCCTCTTGTTTAATCTTTCCTATCTCCTGGCATACATTAGTAACTTCTACCTCCCTCTTTATTTCTATTTTATCTTCAACTTAGTTTTTGTGGGTTTTTTAGTCTGGAAAATACTTATATTTCAGAACCATTGCAGTGTTGGACCTAGTTTCCTCACCTATCTCCCTTCCAGTTATTAATTTAATAAATTTCTTTTTCTCCCTGGTATAATGAACACAAACATAAAGGTAAACACTATTATTGCATGATTTTTGTTTCATTAAACCTTTAGAGAATATTGAACACTTCATAGTTCCTCACTCCTAAATGCCTTAGCACCTATCTATCTCCCCACATTAAGAGAGGCCAACTTATACTTGTAAGCAGTAACTGAGACATTAGATACTGAACACCAGAATTGGATAAATGCCCCTGCCTCCTTATAGGTAATGAGAAAAGGTCTAATCTTATGCTTAAAATAAAGTTCTCTCCGTACGCCCTTCTGGCTGATTCAGACATAGAGTTCTACATGTCTAATTTCTCTTTCCAAGTCTCCAGGAAGGTTATGAGCTAGAACAACCCCTAATGATAAGTGCGTGAGAAGTGAATAGCTGCCATAGGGCTGCACAGAATACTAGAGGAGGCTGTATCCATAGAGGAAAGCAAAAATTGCATGCAAATAGGTGGCATCCTGAAGTGTACCAGACACTAACAATGTGCTGAGTGTTTCATTGGGCTGAGAGAGCCAGATATATGAACAAATATTTTGAAAAAAAAAGACAAAAAAAAAAACTATGGAAGGTGGGGACACAGCTCAGTAGAATAAGCACTTGCCTGGCAAGCGCAAGGTCCTGAGTTCAATCCCCAATATTGAAAAAAAAAAATACTATGGATAAGCTACTGTGTCTCACTTTCATTCATAATGTTAAAATACTGTAAATGAAAACTGTACTGAAATACCATTGTTCACCTCTTAACATGGCAAGTATTTAAAAATTTTGAAAACACATCTTTCAAATGCCAGTGGAATCATAAACACTCGTATATCACTTGTGAGTATAAAGAACTTGAGAGAAACTTTATGTCTGGCAAAATTACATGAGTGTGTGACCTTCAGTTTGGCAGTCTCACTCCTCAGAACATCGTCTAAAGACACGCAGCCAAAAAGTACTACTACCAAGAAAAGCCACCACAAAATAACAGCAGTTTCCAGAAAGACCTATATACTATTTGCTATTTACAAGGGTTATGGTTTGTGTCTAGACATCCCCCCTGAAAGCCTCGTGTAGTCATGGGGAAGGCTTCTAGAGTTTATGATTGACTCATGGTCCAGCGTTAGGATTATGGGTGTGAGTGCTACACCTGCCCTGAGGTGGGTAGTCTGAATGCAATATAAGGGAGGGAGGGAGGCTTGCTCCCTGGTGCTGCTCTTCCCTTTTTCCTCCTGCTGTTTTGCTGTTTTTCCACCACCATGAACTGCTGCCCTCTGCCATGTTGCAGTTTGCCTTGGAGCCTGCTGAGTATGGATTGAAACCTCCACACACTGTGACCCTTCTTTCTGTAACTCTGGGTGTCAGGTATTTTGTCCCAGCAATAGAAAAAAAAAAAAAAGTAACAAGAGACAAGAAGCCTATTCATCTAAGCATTATTTATATTTGGTCATATCCAGACAGTCATACAACTAAGTACTATGGTTTTGAAATTTGAAATGCCTTTCAAAAAAGAGAATGACACATATACCTATATTCGGTCAGGAAGTGACCTCCTAGATACATTACCAGCTGAAAGATGGAAGGGGAATAAAAGTCTAGGAACTATACTATAGTAGTATTTATTTTAAAATAATAATGCTAGTAAAAGAAAAATCCCTAATGGTGATAATTGGAAAAGTAATGTACATTAACTTCCAACTGCTCTAAATATACCTTGCTTTCACATTTATCTTTTTTGTTTGTTTGGTACCAGGGATTAAACTCAGGACCTTGCACTTTCCAGCCAGGCACTTATGCCAATGAGCCAGCTCCCTGGCCCCAGCTTCCACATTTAAATGTAGGAAAAATCTTAATGAAGTAATTTTTGTATATCATTAATCAATATACCATATAAACAAAAAGTATTAAAACAATCATCTTCTGTTTGTAATAATCTTTTACGAGTGATAGGGTTGTTAGACAGTTAAAAGCATTATAAACTCTTGTACAAGGGCAATGATTTTGAGAACTGAGATTTCTATGTTGATGTACACAGGAACACATTTTAGAAGATAATTTAAATTGGAAATATCAGGAATTGGGAGTTGAGAAAAATTCATGGGATGTTTGTATCTCTTAGCATGTACTATATAACGACATGCCTCACTGACCCTGCCTTCAGGCACACTGAGCTGACCATGGAATCTGGGCATGGTGGTGCAGACCTGCAATCCCAGTGCTGGGGAGGCTGCAGACAGGAGGATCACTATGGGTCCAAGCTATGTGGTGAAGCCTTGTACAAATAATATATATTCATTATTCTGAATAATATATATATATATATATATATATATATATATATATAATCTTGGGACATATGCTATATAGGCAAAACAATGACCATCACTGAATTGGCAATAATGAGCATACCATTATCAATTACTACATGCTTACTATTTACTACATGGCAAGAATTTTTGGTATTTTCATATGTCCAATGATTTAATATTCACATAGTAACGTTACTAGAGTCATTTTATAGATAAAAATAAGATGCAGACAGGCTGAGCAGTTACTCAAGTTTGCGTGCACAGTAGTGGCACACCCAGCTCTAAATATTGGCAGTGTGGATGTAGAGCCCAGCCTGTGAATCACCATGCTCTCCTGTCACCTAGCACAGTTCAATCATGCTTCAGGAGAAGCAACTGACACTAGAGGTGTCATAAGAAGTATCCATCACTTAGAAAAGAATGATCAGAACTGTAGAAATTATTTAACTTGGGGCCATGAGGAAGATAACAGTTATTGTTGACATGTTTTCATTTGTTCCTGCTACTCTTGACTCACACAAATACCTCCTCCTCAGATCCTAAACCACATACCATTCAGTTAAAGGCAAATCTCCAAACCACTGAAATACTTAGGATTTAAATTACTTAATTTGGTAGAATACATTTCTGCACTATCAAGGTTAAACGTCACTCAAGGATTTATTAAAACTGAGATTTGAATCCATATTCCCCGACTATCAAATAGTGTCTTTAAATACTCTGGCACTAACTTCTCACTATGAATCAGGTACACAACCCCTGTAGCCTTCAGTTCTTTTACTTTCCCGTAGAAATAGGAATAATAAACTCCATCCAGGGCCAGGGAGATGGCTCAGTAGGTTAAGCGCTTGACTGGCAAATGCAAGGATCTGAGTTCAATCCCCGGTTCTGCAAAAAAAATAAAAATAAAAAAATAAACTCCATCCAAAAGATTGTTCTTTTGAGAACATAATGTACAGCAGTATTACCTTTTATAATTATTTTTCCTTTATATTTTATTTTAGTGTTCCATCTCTATTCATATTTTATGTTTTCATTTATACTGATACTAATCAGGAGGGTTAAGGTAATGAATTTAAAAAAGAGCAAATTAGAGAAGGCAGAAAAAAGGAAAATACAATGCTTTTCTTTTCTCTAACTCCTACAAGAGGAAAAGTTATTTTCTCTTTTAAAAAGCTTTATTTATTGAACACACGCATTAGTACAGATCATAGATAAGTAAAAATCAGATCCCTAACTCCTGTTTGACCACTATTTACAAACAGTAATGACATAGTTTGATACAGCAAGAAGACAGTGAACTTTATGTAGCATAAATACTCATGCAACCTTTTAAAATTCTTAAGAGACCAACTTCCCTCCAATGTAGTTTCATGAAGCTGACCCTAATTGATCACCAGCTTTCAGGCAAGTCCATGGGAAGATGCGATGACTTTCCCTTTGTTGCTTTCAACCAAGGAATCACTTGCTTCTGCACATTTGTGAGAAGGCAGGTGAAGGAACCATCAAGGGTCCATCCTTGTGGCCATGGTGTGAAAATCAGAAGAGGACATAGTCTTGGCCTCTTTTGTAAATTTGGTACTAAGTTGAAAATATAAAGGAAGGTTCTAAATGTCAAATGTAAAAACAAAAAAAGAAATCATGAAACAGATTAAGTTGATATGTAAAGTACTTAAAAAATAACTTGTATACATTTACCTTTCTTCAAAGAACTTGGTTATTTTATGTTTTCCAGTCCTCTATGATGAGGGTCAGTAACTAAATTTTGCATATTTTATTAGGAAAAACCCCACAAGTTTTAGCACACTTTGTCATCTGTGCTTCCATAGTAGTATCTTGTATCATTAGAGCAGAGGGAGCTTCTAGCACAGAAGCATTTCTTAAGAAAATCTTCTTCGAGTTGTTACATGATTTTTGCCTCAGGTATTCTTTCATAGCTCAAACTAACCACATTTCATACATTTATTAAATAAATATTTATGGAGTGATTATTGCTCACTTTGGAAATAAGTCTGAGTGGATGCGTAAATTGACTAAGATTTTCTAGTCCTTATCTATTCTTGAAGAGTAATTGCTTCAACTATTTTCTAAACTGCATGTTTCATTTGCATCAGTTTTGATAATTACCCTTTTACTTCCCACAATACAGAAAACCAGCTTAAGCAGATACAGTCTAGTAGTTATGTGACAGAATCCTAATTGTTTCTAAGAGCATATTGAAGCTTCAGTTTTTCTAAACCACATTAATGTCACTTATCAATAGAGTGCAATATTCTTTACAAGAATAAGTATCTTCTAGCAGCTTTAGTAACAAATTATGTATAGTGATAATTTCATTGCTAAGATTGTAAATTTGACTGAAAAGTCTTGGCAGATGTGAAAGCTTCATTGTCTCTAATGTACCTCAGTAATCATAAGCTTATTACTTTCTATTATTTAAGAATACATTACAGTGCAGATCGATGTGCTGTAGACTTTTTCTTCACTTTACTTTTTCTAATGTATTTGGTTGTTACAGGGTCTCACTACGCAGCTCAGACTCATAGGGATCCTCCTGTTTTCAGCCTCCCCAGCTCTGGAATCACAAGCATGCCCCACTATGCATGGACTCTGGCCAGCTCAGCCTGCCCTGGGGACAGGGCTGGCGCAGCATGTGGAGCCAGGGATTGAACCACAGTCCCTGTGCTTGTCTAAGCTTGCCTAAGCAGGTGCTTTAGTCTGCTGAGCTATCTCCCCAGCCCTAAGCCTTTTCTTTGTAAATTAATATATTTGAAGCATTTCAGAGAAATAGAACACAGTATAACCATACTATGTTGTATTGTACACATTGGCAATGTGTGATAACACCAATAGTAATTTTACTGTGCCTTTAAAAGTCCATATGAAGTGTATTTTGATTGTCTAGTCCGCTTTAGAAATCATATTCTAGAAATCAATTATTGATTTTCAACTCTGACATTTAGAATCAAAACAATAAATTACATGAAGTTTCTTCAGATAAGTGCTTTATTATGAAAAGATTAATTTGAAATCATTGAATCACACCATAGAATAAAGGAATGATTTGCATAAAGGTACATCTTCTCATAATTATATAGGGAGAACATATTTATGAATAATCTGAAGTGTATTTCTTATATTACCTTCTAAGACTTCCACATTACATAAGAGAAGGAACAATCATTTGTGGCTGAGGAAAATGACCCTGGTGCTGGTCTATCTATGTCTTTCTCTGCCGTATGTCTCTTGACTTTGTAAGAATGCATTGCAAATTACAATGGAGTTTGAATTCTATATGTACTTGATAATTGTTTTTAAATTCCTGAGGGCACACATGGTGTGATAAAAATCCAGTGGATGTTTAAATTTAAAAAAATATAATAAAAGATAGATTGCTCTTAATCCACTGAGAACTATTTCATGACTTAGAGTACACTTACCCCATCCTTCTTGCCTCTTGTGGAAATACTTCTGCAGCTTCTCTCCTGAGTGTCTTCAGCTGCACCCTTGTGCCTGCCTTGATGTTCTGAATCGATTTAAAATGTTTAACTTCATGGTCAGGTTGATTTTGGGGAAGAGCCAGAAACTGCATGGTGCCAGATCCAGTGAATAAGGATGACAGGGATATATCACAAAGGTTGTAAGAGCCTTGCTTGTCTTCTGGATGGCATGCAGCTGCACACTTTACATGGTTTTTTTTTTATCTTGCCTGATATATTACTGTCATACATTTAGCTTTTTTTATACAACAAATATCAAAGAAGTTATTTTTTCCTTACTCATGGAATACTATATGCTTCTTCCCAATTGGCTTTTTTGTCTCTTTCTGTGATATTATGAAGTCTTATCTAAACTTTGGCTCCCATGGCAACTACTAACTTGAGTCACTCTCTAAAGTGTACCACATGACTCAGTAATTGACTCACAACTATGCCCTATATGTAATATCTATTAATCCTGTTATCATCAATTGTGTCCACTTGCCATAGCCAGATTTTTTTCTTCACCAGTTGTATCACACCAATCGTGTGTTCACTGGAGATACGAGAAAGACAGAGGGACAAACTGAGTGTGCAGTACCTCTGAGTCTTTAGTGGAGGAAATAACAAAGTAAAAAGGCAAATCCATATCAGTCTATGGATAAAAGATTAGTTCTTGTTCATTTACTTGGGGATAGATCAAAGTTGAAGAAATCTCTACCGACTAATAAGGCATGTTGAAGTCTCAGATTAGCTGTATAAAATAATGGAATTTATAGACCATTCAATTTGCCACTTAAGGAGTTGCAAAGTATCGTACATAGTAACTGGATTTACCTTGAAATCCAGCAGGACAAGTTGAATAAAGCAACTCTGGATTTAAGTTCCCTAATTAAAAGCACAGGCTCTGTAACCAAGCTGTTTAGTTTAAAAATCAAATTCTACCACTTAACCATCTTGTATGTAAGGGGGAAAAAATCACTATGTACCATCTCTTTCAAAGAGGAATGATACCAATGCTTATATTTTTGGATTGTTGTGAGGATTTACTTTTTAAATAACCCTAGAGAATGAGTACCAGTGCATAGAGGAGAGCACCTAATAAGGACCCAAGCTGGGAAGGATTATGTCTGTTAGCTTTCATTTTAGAAAAGTAAAACATTTTTTGGCATCATTAGCACAAAGAACTTACTAGAAGAAATCAAGTATTTGCAAAGTTGTTGCAAAGTCTCAAAGTATGAAAATAAAGAGGATGTCACATGAGGTTTAGGTCACATCACAGAAAAACTGTGTCAGAGATTTAGAATGTGCTTCTCCCACACAGAATTCAAAATGCTTAAGTATTCACTGTCAAAGTCATATTTAAACAGCAGCTTCATTTTGGATGAATACAAATAAAGATGGAGTCTGGTTAGCCCTTATGGAAATCAGGTCAGCTGAAGCCTGAAGTAGAATTATGCACTGCTGTCGCTAGAATACCCATGGATTCATTTTAACTTTCCAAATATTATGTGCCTGTCAGTCATTGGCAGAAGCCAGCTGGCATCTGTAACAGTAATGGCATGAGAACATGAGACAAAGATTTGCTTGTCTTTAGTCCCTGTGATATTGAGACAGACTTTAAGCAAAGGAGGAAAACGTATTGCACAGGTTGTTCATAAAATCACCCAGTGCTTTGCCAACTCATTTGTGAACGCCCATAGAAAAATAAAACTCCACAATAAAAAATAAAGCTAGCTCCTCTGAAACTTTAAACCAAAATTCAAAACAAGAAAAGATATTTCATGTTTCACGAAATGAATAATATTCCCTATCTGCATCCTATCCTAAGTTGTATTTTGTATTTTTGTAAGTAGATCTTTTAGAAGGATTGGCCCGGGCTTCAAAATTTAAACATCAGAACATAAGAATTCTTGTGAAATAAAAGAAGCCCAATCAAATCTCAGAGAAAGTGCTTTTGATTAATGAAAATATATGACACATACTTTAAAACTAAGAGTTAGATTCCTGGGACATGCAGAGACAGCGATTGAAACTGTGCAAGGTGGCGCATGCCTGTAATCCCAGGTCTTGGGAGGCTATAAACAGGTGGATCACTAGGAGTCTGATCTACTAGTGAGACCTTAAACAGACTGTAGATCCTTCCCTAAAATAAAAAAAAAGAAAAAGAATTTGAGCTCTACAAATCTCTGCATTTAAATAAAAAACAATGATTTGGATTTGTTTGCAATGACAATGAACTTAAGATTTACTCTTATATGGAAAAATGTCCATGGAAACTGGTTTTTCTCCCTATAATTTTATTGAGAAACAAATAGCAATGAGACAGTTTCAAACCAAATTGGTAGGACA
>NDGM011172817.1:0-10349 GCA_002564305.1 Octomys mimax | reverse complement strand
GGGGCTGGGGAGATGGCTCAGTGGAATAAGCACTTCCCCGGCAAGCACAAGGGCCTGAGTTCAGTCCCCGGTTCTGCAAAAAAAAAAAAAAAGACCCAGAAAATAAGAGATGCAACAAATGAAAATAAATACCACAGTACGATGATTCAAACTAACTATGTCAATAATTGCGTTAAATGTAAGGTTCTAATCATGCCAAGTAAAGACCAAATCATACTGAATTTCTAACTGAGCTAAGGCACAGCTATGTGCTACCTACAAAAAGTTTTTTCTTTTCCTTGCCAGGAATTGAACTCAGGAGCTTGTGCTAGCCAGGCAGGCACTTGTGACCCTGAGCTATGTATCCAGCCCCAAAAGCAGCTTTATGTACAAAACTTTAAGTAAGTTAAAAGCGAAAAGATGAGAAAAGATAAACCATTGTAAGAGTAATCAGAAGACAGCAAAAGTGGCTTCATTAATATCAAAAAGTAAATTTCAGAATTAAGAGTATTAGAAATGATGAAGTATATGTCACAATGATAAGGCGTGATTCATCAAAGGCCTTAACAATTATAAACATCGATACCTTTAAGATAAGAAAAATCTTAAGATATGAAACAAAAAATGATTAAAGTAAAAGGATACACAAATTCATAATTCTCACTAAAGATTTAAATATCACTTTCTTTTCTCCGGAACTGGGGATTGACCTCAGGCTCTTGTGCTTGCCAGGCAAGCATTTATCCTACTGAACTATCTCCCTGGCCCCTAAATATCACTTTTGATAACTGATAGGATTAAGCAAAAAACCTGTGAAAATATATATACTTGCACAATGTCATGAATCAGTGCACCCTGATTGATATGGAACACATGGAGTATCCCACGCAACAGTGGCAGAATACATACTCTTCTCAAGTGCCCTATGTTTGCAAAGATATACCATGTCAGGAACACAAAGCAAGGCTTGGTAAATACAAAATATGCTCTTAAAATAAAACTTTCTAACACAAATTTTTCGGAAAAAGCCTTAATATTTACAAACTAAAAATTGTCTGAATAACACTTTAGAGCAAAGAAGAAATCAAAGCAAAAAACAGAAGTTTTTTCACAATGTAAAAGTGAAGACAGTCTATCAGAATCTGAAGGATTCCACTGAATAACACTTTGGGAGAAAATTAGAGCATAAAGCAACTAGATCTCAAATAAAAGAGATTTTTTTTTTTTCAGAACCGGGGATCGAACTCAGGCCCTTGCGCTTGCCAGGGAAGTGCTTATTCCCCTGAACCATCTCCCCGGCCCCTAAAAGAGAATTTCAAGCCAATTTTCTCAGCTTCCATCATAAAAAGTAATAAAGGGAGAGCAAGTTATACCTGAAGTAAATGAAGGAAAAAATAACGATCTCAGCAAAAACAAGTGACAATGAGATAAAATACAATTCTCCAGTGAAGTGGAGCCAACATCTCACACATGTGTCCACGAAAAGTTTTATGTAATGGCTATCCAAGTGCCTATTCTCACATGCACATATGAAGCAATTTATTGTAACGAGTTGGCGCACATGGTTATGAGAAATCAGAAGCAATATGCTATGGCTTGCAGGCATGAGACCACGTTGCCATTCCCAGCCTGAAGGCTGTTAGTCCAAGACGCAGGAGAGCCAGTGACACACAGGAGCCTGAAAGCCATCTGTTGGGGAACTTTTTTTGCTCAAGATAATTGTTCTTTTGGTTCTGTATAGACTTTAGCCCATTGAATGACATTCACTTACAATGTTAATTTTATTCCCCCAAAAGCCTGGCAAAGGGAGATGCTGGGGTTCATACTCCTCCCTGGCCAGAGATGAGAAACTCAGCCATACTATCTTGGGAAGAAGTATAATATGATTCATTTTTAGGTTTCTTCTAAATTTGTTCTTGTTTTAGAAAAATAAGAATAGCTCTGAGCCCATTGTTTTCACCAAAAAAGAAAACAAATTAAATTGAGTGTTTACCTAGACCCTTGCTCAAGCAAAGCAATGAGACAGAAGAGAGATAGGAAAAACAGAAAATGGACTGGAAAAACCACAATAGCACTCTACTGGTCCTCCTTAAAGTGAATAAGCAATCACGGGGCACGATTTAACAGCTCTTCTCTTCACAGGGTTTTACATTTTCTTCTTTCACAGCAATTTCCAAATCAACCATAAGGCAATGAAAAGTCACTCCTTGGAGTTGCTAGAGATGTCTGTTGTCAATGTGAACATTCCTAGTTGCACACATTTACTGACAAAAGTCTCAAATTTATTCTGCTTTATAACTAATACTCCATTGCATAGAGATACCACACTTTAACCATCTTCCTTATCCATTCTTCAGATGATGGGCATCTGGGTTGTTTCCAGGATTAGCTATGACAAAATGAGCTGCTATAAGAATGGGTGCACATACCTTGCTGTGATGTGAGGCTTTCAGTTCTTCTGGTAAAATACCCAGGAGGGGAATAGCTGGCTTGAATGGAACTTCCATTCCTAGCTTTTGAAGGAATCTCCACACTGATTTCCATAGTGGTAGTACCAGTCATCACTCCCACCAATAGTGCAGAAAATTCATTTTTCTCCACCCCCTCTCCAGCATTTGCTATTGGCTGACTTTTTTATGTTAGCTATTCTTTTTGGGGTGACATGGAATCTCAGTGTTGCTTTAATTTGCATTTCTCTAATGACCAATGATGTTGAACTTTTTTATATATTCGCTTACCATTTATATTTCTTCCTCTGAGAAGTATATATTCATCTCAGATGCCCATTTTTTTGTTTAGGTCTTTGAATTTGGGGGGTCTGATTTTTTAAAATTCTTTATATGTTCTGGATAGAAGGCCTTCTATGTCAGAAAGACAGTTGGCTATAATTTTTTCCCAGATTGTGGGTTTTCTTTTTACTCTTCTGGAGATTTGCTTTGAAGTATAGAGGCTTCAAAAGGATGAGATCTCAACTGTTGATTATTTGAAGGATTTCCCACGCAGGTTGGTTTTTGTTCATGAACTCTCTACCTGTCCCTATTCTTAAGTGAAATAAGTCAGACCCACATGTGCAACATCATATTGTCTCCTTAGTCTGAGAACTGAAAGAAATATGGACTCTTAACAGTATAGTAGATACTGGGAAAAAGGAATGAACTTATTCAAAATGAAGGAGTTACTGAGTTGAGTAGAAGGATGAGAGAGGGAGTGGAGGAAAAATATATCTATGTATGTGATCAGGATGGTTTGGACAACTGTACTGTGCATTTCTGCTGGCCTATGGAAAGAAGCAGTTTATGCTTTAATTTGTTTCATCTCCTTTTTTCAATTATTTCTCTCTTTTCTCTTAATTTCTTATACATTTCTTTCCTTTTTTCTTTCTTCTTCCAACTTTACATGCATATATCTGGTAATATGTTTAACTAGTGGGAAGACAACACTGTATACAACAAATACTGTGTAATTCATATTACTTTAAGTGAAATTCTGCATCACTTGTAATTGTTTCTGTTTTAATTCTAATTTGTACTTTCTTTTTTAAAAATGTGAATGTTCCTGTGTCTCTATCACTAGCTTTTGAACATCCCCCTTTCCAAATTTTTTTTAATGTCATTTATTGTTCACAGATCCTCCAACTACATAAAATCTTCCTTGGTCAAGATAGCTGTAATCTTTTGGCAGCAGATCCACAACTGTTTTCACAAGGTGTGACTCTACTCCAAATGGTCTTGATGTTTGTTTGTTTGTTTCTTCCTTTGGTTTCACTTTCTATTTCCATACCCAGTCTTCTCCATGCCCACTTCTTATTTGAGGAGCCAGTAGTTTTGTTTTCTTAAAATCTTTATTCTTTTATGTTTTTGAGGATTCTTCATTTATTGGTTCACATAACTTAATCACTTTTCCATAATTTTTCCACTCCTCTCCTCAGGAAAAATTATGCCTAATTTCCATTTTCGTCATCAATGGATTTCTTGCCTTCTCACCTTGCATAAAGCCCTCATTTGTTGGCTCGTTTTGTTTCTAGCTGTAGCCCAGAACTGGGCCTTCTAAAAAATCAAGGAGTGATCATTTTAGGATTATGAAGGAGAGAACTGTCAAGGGCATTCTTTTTTAATTAATTAATTGATTGGTGTATTTTAGGTTTACTTAATGAACACGTTCATCACAGGGAGTTTGTGTCTGTACATGACATCATTTGATTCTTTTTTTTTTTCCTTTTCCCCTACCCTCAAGTCCTCTTCCACTCCTCATTTACAAAAGCTTTGTTTCCACTTTTATCATTTTTCTTTTCCTTTCCTTCCTTTCTCCCCCTCTCCTTAGCTCCCCTTTCCATTTGAATATTTTGTTCCGGTTTCACAATATCTATTTATACATTTTGTTCCTTATTTATACTTCTAGTTTCTTACACCAGAGCAACAATTCTATATTTATGTGTGTGTGCCCAATTAATTTCACTGAAGAATAGAGTCTTTTTTGAGGTCTTTTCAAGATTTAGCTATTATCAATTATATCACATTCTTAACTGCCTGTGGCAGAAATAAAGCACTCGTTGCGTATAGACTTCTCAGGGTGAGCTAAGGTTTGCCCCACGAACGACACCTATCAGCACTCATCTCATTGGGCCCGAGGAAGGGTTTCCAGTATGCTGCTAGTGCGGGAGACGCTTTCTGAAAACAAACCGACCTTAGCTGAACCAAGACCAACAGAATGTAAAGCAGTTATGTCAGACTGAGGAAAATCTTCATGGGGTTGTTTTAAAACTTCTTTGGTGGTGTTTTAATGCCGTGTTTTCTGATGAACATATAGGATTTACCTTTCCTTTCTTCTTGATCTGTTTCTAGGCCTATTTAGCAGCCTGTCATGGAAACTGAAAGGAAATATCCTGTAGTGTCCATGGTAAATCTTCATGTAGACTATAAACTAATGAACCATCAGGGGAATTTGAGGGTGATAATGGCTGGGGTTACTGGAATCCAGAAAAAACATTTTTATGGTAGTTTAAGCTTAGAAAAATCTCAAGTGATTTAGCAAAAAGAAAGAGATATGACATTATTAAATTCAGATTTTATAACTTCTATTTGTAATTCATCTATAAATAAGTACACTACTTACAAATATTCCCTTTAGAATAATCTAAGATTACTACATAAAATACATGAGATACTGACTGCCTTGTGCACAGAAGTACTCAGAACAATTAATATAGCACCCAGACTGAGTCTCTTCACGTTCAAACTAATGTTATTGTTTACGCAGTACGTTTAGGAACAACCCTCATGCCAGGATTCACCTGGAGCCAGAGCTGTGCCAGTGATCACACTGGGGAATAAACTCCATTTAATTGGGTACGAGTTCAGAATCAGGGAACAGAAGTTGATCTTTCTATGTGGAATCAATGGGAATCACCTACACAGCCCTCTCGGGAGGGCGCTGGCTTGCAGCTAGTAGTAAACAAGAACACTCTCTTGGCAGGCTGGGAACCTCCTCACTGAATTCAGCATCATCTTACAGAAGGCAAAATTCTTTCAGTTATAGGTACTACAGTACCTATAACTTGGCAGAGAATTAATATCTTTGTTTTGGTTTCTTTACCTCACGAGATGAGTTAATAAGAGTAGTTAAAAGAAGAACTCAAGACTGATAACGACCATTGAAAATATAGCTCTAGGGACCAGTGAGATAGCTCAGCAGACTAAGTGCCTGCTTAGGCAAGCTCAGAGACCACGGGTCCATGCCTGGCATGTGCCTGCCAGCCCTGCCATTCGGCGCACCGAGCCAGCCACCGAGGAGACTGGGCCTGATGGTGCAAACCTGTGATCCCAGCACTGGGGAGGCTGAAAACTGGAGGATCAGTGTAAGTCTGAGCTGCATGGTGAGACCCTGCACCAAATATATATATATATATAAATTCTCAGATTCTCCACATTACATCCAGATAGAAATGAATTAAGTGAATTTAGTTTTGCTGACAATCAATAAAAAGGCTAATGATACAACACCTTCTTCAGCATTTATATAAATATTTAATTAAATCAGGCCAAATAGAACAAGAAAGATGGAGAAATGAGGAATTTAGCTCAAACTGATAGCAGTGAAAGATTTAATTTCTGTGATCTGCATGACCCAAATAAACATTGTACTTTTTGTGTATTTCTTACATTTGTTTTTTAAATCACATTTTCTTTTATTTTGAAGAGTAAAACTAAAAGCAAGAAAAACAAAAACAAAATACAGAATCAGGGTAACATACAACAATACATAGATCAGTTTTTTGAAACAAGGATAGCTGATTAGCAATGAATGATATATTATCCAATTTTATCATCAAATCTGTTGCTCAGATTATCAGATATAGTTATGCAAGATGGAACATATGATTGAATATCACTGTGTACTTTCAAGAAATCTTCAGTTTTGTTCTTGTCTCTTTTTTATTACCTTTTCCTAAAAATATTTCCTCTAAAGAGAGTATAGTAATAATTGACATGACGTTAGAATTGGTACACATTTAGAAACCCAAGGTGGCAGGTATTTCAAGCATAGTTATTGAATTACACATTGCTGTCCTCAATGTAGTTGCTTAGATTGCAGTTACCTGCATACAGAATTAGTTGAGATGAGAATTCTACACATTAGCTGCTATTTTCACAAAGCTGATGGACATGCTTAGTGCAGTCATGTCTTCCATCTTACGTGTATGCTTGCATGCTTTTGCCCTACATTGTTTTAAGTGAAATTCATATAATATAAAACAATGTTCTGAAGTGAAAGTTTAGTGTTATTTATTGTATTCACAATATTGTGCAAGAATCCCCACAATCCAGTTCCAAAATATTCTTATCACTTTAAAATAAATCCATGTACCTATTAAGCTACTTTCACCCAGTGTCCCCTTCCTTTGACTGCTGGTGAATACCAATCTGTGCTGCTTCTATATGCTTACTTATCTTAGATAGTTTGTATCAATAGCATCATACAATAAATATGTAGCTTTTCATGTTAGGCTTGTTCCATTTGCCTTTTTGTTGAAATTCAAACTTACTGTAGTGTGTATCAATACATCAACATTTTGTGGTTGAAAAATATTCCACTGTATGGACTTACTGCCATTTGTTTATCCATTCATCCATTAAGGGACATATGACTTATTTTCTCCATCTGCCTATGTTTAAAAATACTCCCATGAGCACTCATATTAAAGTATTTGTTTGAGTTTTTGTTTTCACCTCTCTTGAGTACACAACTGGGACTGGAATTGCCGGGTAATGTGACAATTCTGTGTTTAAACTTTTGAGCAATTACCAAATGTGTGTGCCGTGCTTTCGGTCCCGCTGCTAGGGCCTGAGCTTTCCAGTTCCTCCATGTCCGCACCAGCTGCTGGTGTTTTCCACTAAGTCCCACACGTGCGAGTGTGGGGTGTTCAGTCATTGTTTGATTTGTATTTCCCTAATGAATATTGAGCCTCTTTTTCTATTTTGGTTCACCATTTCTATATCCTCTGCCACATAGATCATACTCTAGGCAAAAAGATCGGTCATAGAAATTTGAGAAAATTAGACTCATCCCAAATATCATTTCTGGCCACAGCAAAATCAAATTTGGTATCAAAAACATAAGAAAAATGAGAGTTAGGATGACTGACCTGCAATTTAAGAAGTTGAGGCAGGAATATTAAAAGTTCAAGGCCAGTCTTGGCAACACAGTGACTTAGTGCACCCCTCTCACAAAATAATTAAATGAAATCTTTTAAAGGCTGGGGATGTAAAAACAGTGCAAGGCCCTGGGTTCCCTCCCAGTACCAAAGGAGAGAGGAACACAGACAGACAGACAGACGGACAGACAGATAAAAGAAAATTTATAAATATTCAGAAACTTAGTAACTACAGCTGAACAACTAGTGGGTAAAAAAAAATCAAAAATGAAATTAGAAAACATTTAAGCATGAATTAGAAGAAAATCGAATATAGCAAAACTGGTGGAATGCGGTAGTAGCAGAACTAACAGGGAAATTTATAGCAGTAGACACTTCCAGTTAAAAACAAGGAAGCTCGCCAAAAAACCCTAATCATGCGCATTAAATAACTTGAAAAGGAACAAACTAAGCCCAAACTAGAGTATAAATAAAAGGAATAGCAAATGGAAAACAGTAAGAAAACTGATAAGAGAACAGTAAGAATTTGGCTTTTTTGAAAACAATGAAAAGGCATAAGGTTCTACACACACTAACTTTAAGCATAAAATAGAGAATGCGTAAGTAAAATCAGGTATGAAAGAGGAGATATTATAATTCATGCTACAGGGATTTCTTAAATATCATAAAGGACTATCTAAGGCCAGCCAAATAGCTCAGTGGATTAGAGCACCTGCAAGCAGGCGCAGGGGTCTGGGGTGTGATCCCTGGGCCTGCCATGCCGGCCCGCCCCGGGGCACACTGGGAGGGCAACTGAGACTGGGCGTGGCGGAGTGTGCCTGTAATTCCTGCTCTTGGGAGGCCGTAAACAGAAGGATCATTATGAGTGCAATCTAGTAGTGAGACCCTGAACATCCTGTAGACCCTTCCTTAAAATAAAAAAAAAATTTAAAAAAAGATTATCCATAAGCACTCATCAAAAATTTGGACAACCCAGATAAAATGTGCAAACTCTAGAAATGTACAGCCCACTAAGACTGAATCATAAGTAAACTGAACTCTTGAAATTCCCAATATGGTACTTCTATTTGCACTAGTAGTACTGGGAGCCCAGGCAAGAACAATTACGGGAGGGAAGGATGGAGAGAGGAGATGGTCCGAATTCAAAAGAGAAAGGAATAAGTGAAAGAGTCAGGTTGAGGATTATATATATATATATATATATATATATATATATAGCCATAGCCATAGATTACACACATACACTAAAACAATTACTAAAACTAACAACAAATCCTTAAAGTTGTAGGATATAAAATAAAAATACAAAATCAATCAATAATGTCTCCATACATTAACAATGTACTATTTGAAAAGGAAATCCAAAAGACAATCTCCTTTGTGATAATATCAGAAACAACAAAATGTTAAGGAAAAAACTTAACCAAGAAGGTAAAAGACTTAAACGTCAATAAAAGGAAAAGGAAACACAAAAACACACACTGTGTTTATCAATTGGAAGAATCAATATTATTAAAATGCCCATAATATGTAAAGTAAGCTACAGATATAATACAATCCCTATCAACATCCCAAAGACATTTTTATAGAAATAGAAAGACACTTCGACACTCCATGGACCCACAAGAGACCCTGAGCAGCCAAAGCAATTGTGAGCAAGGAGAATAAAGAGGCATCAGGTTTCCTAAATTCTCTAACTATTTCAAAGTTACAGTATTCAGAAGAGTATATAATAGCCACATAAAGGAAGACGTATCAACCGACGTGACTGAATAAAGAGCCTCAGAATAAACTCACACATTCGCAATAAAGCACGCATCAGAAATAGACATAAGAACACGCAATCCCAAAAAGCAAGAATATATCACTTTTCAGTAAATACTTTTGATTAAACTGGATATCTACACCCAAAAGAATGAAGCGAAACCCTGACTTTATTCCACACACACAATTCACACAGCTGTGAATTAAAGGTCTAAACAGCAAATGCTAAACTGTAACACTACTAGAATAAAACACAAAAGAAAAAGCTGTTTACATTGGCCTTGACAATGACTTCTTGTATATAATTCTAAAAGCAAATACAACAAAAGCAAAAATTAGACAAATGAGCTGTGTTTCACTGGAAAGCCTCTGCACAGGGGAGAAAATGATCTGGAAAGTAAAAAAATGCAATGTACACAACAGGAGAAAACATTTGCAAATGACGTGTTTGACAGAGGGTTAATATAGAAAGTGTGTAAATGCCACCTACAAATTCAACCGCAAATAACAATGATGATAAGCCAATTAAAATAGATAAAATGCTTCCATTACCACTTCTCCAAAGGAGACATAAAAATAGCCAAAAGGCCCAGAATGGAGTCCTAGCCCAGGCCCGGTGAGTGTGTGGGAGAGCTTCCTGCTGCCCTGCGCCTGCGGGACCTACTACTGGTCCCAGCCCAGGCACAGCATGGGTGAGACCCTCTTCCACCCCCTCGGGACGCCCCCACCACTCCGCAGCACCTCCCCCCCAGTAGGAATTTAAAATGCCCAGAATGGTTATTGTGGAGGAAATGAAACTAAAACCAGAAGAATGTATAACTTCATATGATTAAAATGGCTACTAAAACAGTAAGTATTGTTGAGGAGTCAAAAAAGAGAGAGAGAGAGAGAGAGAGAGAGAGAGAGAGAGAACCTTGTACTTGTGGATGGTAATAGATATTGTCATAGCCATTAT
>NDGM011172799.1:0-23332 GCA_002564305.1 Octomys mimax | reverse complement strand
GTGTGCATTCTGAAACTCAAAAAATCTCTATAATAAAACACTGAAAACATAAATATCAACCAATTTAAAATTCTATTTTTCTCACTTCTGTCCAACTTCATTATTTTAAAGTTCTTTTGATTTTCACTTTGAATTTTCTTGTGCAGAATTTTTTTTTTCTGAACTGTCAAATACCACATACTTGTGAGTTTTCATAAATATTGTCTGGTTGCATTGCAGTGGCATTTTGTTCATTAGATTATCTGTGTAGTAGTTGTCTGTGTACATACATTATTACAAATAGAACACCTTTGATATTTTAAAGGAATCATATTTTATCACCTTTGAATTGAACACCTATTACTTTTATGTTGCTGCTCTTTGAAATTCTCTTTCTGATCCCTTTAACATCAAATAGAGAAAGAAATATACTAAAGAGCCATTACAGTATAGCCGTAGGTGATCCCAGGATAAAGCCCCATGGGACAGTATCCTAACCTGTCACTCATTTGTATCTTTATTTGGTTTCTGCTCAAAAAGTATGAGATTCATGTTGCAAATATTTCAAATCACATGTATTTTAAGTTTTCTTGAGTCACCTTCATGCTGATATTATTTTTCATGTATATTCCCCTTTCCTGGAGAATATTATTTTCATTGTCTATTCACCTGATATTCAAAAGACATACATTATTGTTTTCTTAGTTAAGCTCTAAGTACTTCTTACATATATTTTTCCAAGGACCTAAAATTTATTTCATACTAAACTCCCCCCATCAAAACTTTAGGTGAAAAAATAAATGTTCAAAGGAAGTTGTGAGAGCTGGCCAAAAAGCTCAGCTGATTAAAGCACCTGTAAGCAAGCACAGGGGCCAGGGTTTCCATCTCTGGGCCTGTCATGACAGTAGCCCCTGTAGCATGCTGAGACAGCAATTGAAACTGGGCATGGTAGCATACTCCTGTAATCCCAGCTCTTGGGAGACTGTAAACAGGAGAATCACTATGAGTCAAATCTAGTAACGAGACCCTGAACACCCTGTAGACCTTTCACTAAAAATAAAAAAATTAAAAAAACAAAGGAAGATGTGTGCTAAAACTGGAAAATATAAAAAATGACAGCATTACAAGTTTTTAATGATACACTTTTGGATCTTCAAATACTCAGAACTAAATTATGCATTGCATTATTAGTGGGTTGCCAGCTGTATTTCTTTTTGTATATATGTTTTATTGATAGTAATTGACTTATTCTTAAATATTTTCACTACATGATATTATCATAATATGAGGCATCTGAAATTATTTTAGAACAGGTATGGCATTAATAAGTATACATCTGTTATCAGAATCTGCTGAGGAATAAGATAAAGGGCAAAGGTACAGGAGAAATTGGCCATGATAAAAAAGATATTGCTTCATAAGTAAACTATATAAGCACTGTGACTCAAATTTTATTATTTTTAACATAATAATTAGCAATTTTATTTCTGATTTTATTATTTACTTGAGCAAATTTTCCATCATAAAAGTATAATGGAATTATATTATCTTAGAAAAATACATATTGGTGATATTAAATATTTGAAAAATACATACTAATATTATTTTCATTTATGAACATGTGAAATCTATAAATATCTGCAATTTATAAACATCTGAAGCTGAGATCATTCCAGAAATTTGGAGATGTGTATAAGATGTAATTAATTTTGTATTTATAACTGCTCCAAATAACATTTATTATAGGAGAAGCAATATGTAAATAAAAACATATTTCAAGTAAAAGGTTTAAGAATATTAACTAATAGACAACATTTGAGTAACTTATCTACCTTGATTATCATCTTCTATGTAATATGATATCACTTGTCTTAATTACTCTTCTCTCATTAATAAGACAAAATACCCAACATCCAAAATTAAGGAAGAAAAGGTTTATTTGGCTCTCAATTAGTGGAGTTTTCATTCCATACTCAGCTGCCTGTAAGGCAGAGTGGCATGTGGCAGAGGGCAGCAGTTCATGGTGGCAGAAAACAGCAAAAGAGCAAAAGCAAAATGGGAGGGATAGCAGCAACAATGGCTCCAGGGAGGAAGTCTGTCTCTCTTATGGTGCTTTCAGGCTAATCTCCTCAGGCTGGGGGTAGCACTCACACCCATAATCCCAGCAGTACTCAGATCCATAATTCCAGCATTGGATCATGAATTAATCACAAACTCTAGATGTTCACACCATAACTGCATGAGGCTTTGGGGGGACAGCTAGACACAAACCATAACATCACTATAGTATTAGAAATGATTAAGAAAACTCCAAAATTTCTTGAAACATATCCACAAATAAAAGATATCTCTGTATTTCATAGAATGTTCAGTAACTCTTGGTGTTTTTCAATGGGCCAAATGTAGTGAATGTTCTGAACATACAGAAAATCTAGCAGATGTATGAAGTTAAACTATTAACAGTATTCTAAATAGCAGCAAAATAAAGAAATGGGACAGCATGCAGTTTAAGAAAATACAAGTTTAAACTTAACAAATTTTTAAATCTGAGCTTTAGATGTTGTCATTTTATTTTAATAATAGAATTGATCAGAAAGCAAAATATTTGCACAATTTTAACTGACCAAATATCCTCTTCTGTTGATTTTTGCTTCAGCACATTTAGAATAAACTACTATGTGGAATTTTCAAATGTTTTATATTATTTGAAAATAATTTGGCAGTTCTTATGACAACTATGATTCAGAAATGGATAATTGCATACATACTTAGGAAAAATATATGAATTACTGAGTAAATATTTGATATTTTATCAAAATGTGAATTATTTTGTGACACACACACATACACGTGCACATACATACATACACACTGTGTCTGGAGGATCACACATAACACACTGCAGGGTTCCAATGTTTCATGTGGCCAGTACTGGAGTTCTTCAAAGACACTTCACCACTACTGGCCGCCTTCAGATATATAAAGCTCTTTGAGATTTTATTTGGAGAATTGCACACTTACTTGGAGCATTTCCTAAAATACATAGCTAAGAAAATATTTTATGCTTAAATATGTCTTTCTTTTACTTGTATGTTCTTATGACGTCCTGCTATAAACCAAATATTGGCTAATAAGCTTACAGTATGGTGTTCCCTATAGAAAAATATTTCAGAGTTGTATCCTGTCTTCCACAATTCATTTTTATTATATTAAGTCCATTATAAAGGCCTGGGAAAGACTACCAAAGGCAAAAGTTAATAAGTATGAGAAAATGCCAAGCTCCCTCTTGCGCACTAGGTTTGGAGAAATGGAACTGTGAAGGTGCTATCAGTCTGTACAACTGTGTCTGATTCATAAAATAGAATTTTGCTTTCTTTAGAAAGTATATATGCATCTATAATTATGAGATGATATCATGATCAAAATAACACTCTACATATAATATAATATTATTTACAATTTACTTTCACTTTTGAAAATAGAAATTATCCACAGCCACTTATTTTTCAAATAATTCCCAGGGAGATTCTCTTATGTTTTCTAATGTCACTCGCACATAGAAATTCAACATCATTTTTTAATTTACTTTAAGAAATATATTCCTATTTGAATTTTAGTTACATAGTGATATCATTTTTTGCCACAGTGTCATTTAATATGCACTTACTTTTTTTGTTTTATTTAACAAAGTTTCTCTGTACACATTCACTAGGAAGCTGTCATTTGGTGTTCTTTGTTTTTTTTGTTTTTTGGTTTTTTTTACAGAACCAGGGATTGAACTCAGGCCCTTGAGCTGACCAGGCAAGTGCTTATTCTACTGAGCCATCTCGCTGGCTCCGGTCATTTGGTGTGGATAACATCACTGTACTTTTGATGACCACAGAGACATTTGAAGACTTAGTTTAAATTCTCTTTTGGAACATAATATCTTACAGCCTTGCATTGACATCTTCTGGGGAACTTTGTGATGGCAGAAAGCATGATAGATGCAAACTATAAAGATATGTACTTTATTCCTAATATATATGTGATCTTTCACACACTCAGACACATTACTTGGCAGGCGTATGAGAAATGTCAATAATATATAATTTCTCTTTGGTAATATTTACTTGAACATTCATTTATCTATGCAGTTGACTGAGAAGCAACACCGCCTGATAGTAGGTACTTGGAAATCTCAACATTCTTACAGCTTTTAAAAAGAAAAAAATACAGAAAATTAAAATTTCAAAATAATTTCACCAGTAATATTCAGTGTGTGGGGGCCAGGGAGATATCTCAATAGAATAAGTGCTTGCCTGCCAAGCACAAGGTCCTGAGTTCAATTCCCAGTACCACAAAGAAAAAAAAAAAAAGACAACTTAGTATGTGGTTATTGATTTTCCTTTAATATTTATATAAGAAAATACTCTGACTTAGTATGTTTAAATATTTCAGACATGAACCAATTAAAATGAGTAATTCTAGTAGAATATACTGTAAAAATGATGCTTTATTATCACCACATTTATTCAGACGTATCTATTGAATACATAATTTGAAGAACATCTAAAATGTTAGTTACTGTGCTAAATCATTTGCAGACACACATTTAAAATCTACCTCATTCATGGTAACAGGGCTTCAAAAGTCTTTTGTCACTGTCTCATCACAGAGCTTCAACAGGGTCTTGTCACAAGGTTTTTAGAGCAAGACACAAAAGATGTATTTTAATACTGTAAAATAAGTTCAATTGGCATTGCATAGTTATATAGCTCTTTTAATCTTAGTATCTTAGAAATAGATTCTACCTAATTAAAAACAATTTTAATTATTATGAACAAGTGAAACAGGGCTGATGAGATAGCTCAGCAGACTAAGTACCCACTTAGGCACGTTCAGGGACTTAGTCAATCTCAGCACCACACGCCGTGCTGGGCCCCCTGCCCAGTGGTGCTGAGCCTGCCACTGAGTCTAGGTATGGTGGTGCTTGCCTGTAATCCCAGAGTGGGGAGGCTAAAAACAGGAGGATCACAGCACGTGGGAGCTGTGTAAAGAGACCCTATACACAAAATATATAAAAAACAAATAAAATTAAGTAAATAAATATTTTAAACAGAAAACTAAATTTCCTAACAAAATAATAAGACAATTAACAATTAATATGCTGTACATCTTTACTGTGCATCAGTAGTTGGTCACAGGCAAAAAAATTCTCCCTTACAAAGTTCATAGAAAAGAAAGTTTTGTGCAAAACAGTCTCATGAAAGAACTAAAGACAGTATATCTTTGAAGAATAACATTTCTAAATTTTAACATTTTTAAACAATTGTTTTAAAATTCTGAGTATAATTAAACCATAAATTAATAATGTAAATGCTAGTTTTAAACAGTAGAAATAATACACATATTTATAGAAAAATATTTCGCAGCAACATGAACTTATTTATTTATTTGTATAAATGATTATAAATACATATTGGGAGTGAGACTATTTTATCAAGAAATATATCATAATTTCAGTAACAAGGGGCTTGTAGATTAGCTAAGTTGTTTAAGCGCCTGCTCTGGCAAACCCAGTCAGGCTCAGCAGACCCCAGTCCGATCACCTGCTCCACCTGCCTTACCAGACCCACCCTTAAGGCAGCCTGAGCCAGCCCAAAAAAAAAAAAAAATCCTTCTCAACTTTGGGCCAGGTAGATAGCTCAGTAGAATAAGCACTTGCCTGGCAAGTGCAAGGTTCTGAGTTCAATCCCCAGTACAGAAAGAAAATAATAATAATAATAATTAATTTCAGTAACATATCACTTTGTATTGCAAACTTTTCTTTTTTAAAAACCATACTATTTTACTTTTCATGATCCAGTGAGAATTAGTTCTTTTTCAGTAATTCTGATAATCACAGGCTCTACAACTTTTTATCAGTCCTACTTTCTAGAATAGCATACCTGTTCTAGGTGTTGATTAGTGAACATTTCATTCCATGATAAAAGCACTTGTACCTTCCAGGTTAAGTTGAAACTTGCCTCCAAATTAACCTTAAATGAATATTGTTCATTATGTTGAAATATCATTTTTGTTACATGTATTAAATACATATAGTCATATTTTAGTAAAATAATACTTCATTCTAATCAATAGCAATACATTTTATAAATGCAAAGGGAAAGAAGTGATTGTATTATTTTAAGACAAAATTCTAGCTAGTTTATAAAACTGCCATCAAGTACTGTATTTTTTCAAATATTAACTGTATTCGTTCCCTTAGAATTGAGTTCATAAAATAAGATACATGCATTCTTTAGTTACCAAATATATATAAGGTATACTAAGTAAATTGCATTAAAACAAACTCACAGTGTAAATAGCATGTGATTGTTCATCTGAGTGGTTCAGGCAAAACAGAGAGGAAAGAAGGGAATTGGAAAGATGGCCTTCTGTAATTCTCTAAGATTCACTCTAGGGAAAATAAAAGAAGAGAGAGAAAGATTGTCATATGCTGCCAATTTTATGTATGATTTTTCCATGTGCTTTGATCAAACCTGGTCCTGAGGTGTGAGAGCTAGGTACCAAGGATAGGTTTTCCTAAGACCACATATAAAAGCAGACTGTTTGAGTAGTACACAAATTGCAAGTCTATTAGGACTTATAGACAGAAAAAATATCTTGGAAAGAAACAAGATAGGAGAATCCTTACAACTGAAGGTAGGAATAAGGGCTTTACATACTAAGCTAGAGAAGTAGATTGCACTTGGCCTGTCTCAGAAACTGCTAATCACCAGTTAATGTCCACCACCATTTATGAAGCATTTTGGTCATCTGGGGTCAGCATATGTGTTCAGCAGAGTACTTTAGCAGCCTTGTTTTGTCTACATCATTCTAATACATTGCAGGCTCAATTAATAAGCAAAATAGCAATAAAAACTAAGATGACAGCAGTGATATCAACTTGAACCCTTGCATCATGGTAGATAAAGAGTGGATGTATTTTTTCTGTCAAAGCAAAAGAAAGTGGTATTATAAAAAACTTATTCTCAATCATTGAATTTTCACTTGATGCCAAGGTGGCATACTTGATTTTTTTTTCTTATAAAAATGTTGACTCTGAAGATAATTTGTCTTTGCTTGTTTTTTTAAATGTATCTGATAATTTCAAACTCAAGATGAATAGTTGTATATGGGTTCATCTTCCAGAAAAAGAAGCCGGCAAAACATACATTAAAAAGTACCTTATGAGAGACTAGATCTTAAGAATTCCTGATGAATGCTTAGGCAGAGCAGTGGCCAGGGTTTGATCCCCAGCGTGTGCCACTGGCTCCATCCCTGGTGCACACTGAGACAGCAATTGAGACTGTGCATGGTGGTGCACCCCTATAATCCCATTGCTTGGGAGGCTGAAAACAGGAGAATCACTACTAGTCCGTTCTACATAGAGAGACCCTGTACAACCTGTACATCCTGTACTAAATACATTTTTTTAAAAAAGAGTTCCTGATGAATGGATGGATAATACATTGGATAGATAAAGTGACTAACATGTCAGCTACTTATATGTTACAGGAATTACAAGTTAGTATATTTCAATGTATCTTAACAATGTAGGCCTACCTTTCATGTTCAGAAATTCTAATGTTATCTATCATATCTTCTGAAGAAACAGAAGCAAGACAACCAGGAAAGAGGGCAAAAGATGATTCCCTGCTGGTGGCACTTTGGGAATGAAAGAAGAAAGTACAGTATTTCAGGGAAAATTACAGCAACAATTATAACAATTAAAAGAAGGAAATATAGACAATGATAGTAAGAAAGGCAACAATATTCCCAAGCACACATTCAGTAATGTGTGCTGTGATTCCACGCAGATCCCATTACCCATTTATCCTCCCTTCACTGGTGCTATAGTCTATCCATCTGAACAAAGATGCTAAGGATTTGCTCTTTTCAAGGCAAGATAAGTCAATTCATGCAAGATTTCCTGTTAACTCTTTAGTCTAAATGTCTATCCACAATGAGTCATGCTAAAGGAACCTCAGATTCCATGGCCTTTGGGACTTTTATACAAGTATCTTTATCTTTATGTTAACATTATGAACCTGGGCAAGTGGCTGGTTTTATGCCAATCACCCCATCCAGCATTGCTCATTGACACTGAAACTTTCATAAACTTCTTTATTTCTTTTCCCATGGGTCAAAATTTGGTTTTAATAAGTTCCTAAAATATGTTTATATTTAATACATGTCTACTCATTTATCTTAATCTATTGATGGAGTTTTATGTACCATAAATTATTTCATCATTTAATTTTTAAAATTTCTTTATTTTGCAAATAATCAAAAAAATGTCAAAAAGGTTGAATAGCTTGCCTAAAATAGCATATAATAATTGAAGAAAAGGCAATGCCATGAACTTTCAGAACTATTCAAAATGGAAAATATTGAGTCAAATTAGGTTTATTTTGTGTACCCAAACTTCTTTTTCATATTAACCACTTACAAAATTAAATTTTAGATGTGAAAAAGCTACTGATAAATTTTGCTACTAATCTTAAATGATTCTATTTGATAAATAATATATTAATCAGCAATTGAATATTGAAATCACAAAGACAAACAAGATTTCATGAAGATTAATAGATTCTTTTTCAAAGTGAAGTGTTTTAAGACAAAATTCTACTCAAATTGTATTTGAGGTTTATATGGTGCTGCTCCAACACATTTGCAATAAAAGAAGAACACACTATAATATTGGTAAATTTTACTGTATGTAATTTTAATTTTAAAAAATTACAAAATCAATCCTGTTGCAATCCCAAGAAACTTGTATCAACTTTCTCTTAATCACATAATTTCTGAAAGATCACTAATGTTATTTTTATTACATAAATGTTAATATAATTATTTCACTTTTCTCACAGTAAAAAATGTTATTCTTTCTTTGCTCTTTGCAAGTTCTTTCATATGCCTTCTACTGATTTTTCAGCATTTTATCTTGCTTCTTGTTTTACTGAGACAGAATCTCACTACATAGTTCAGATTGGACTTGAAAGTTCTGTGCAGTTCACGATTACCTTGAACTTGCAACAGTTTTGCTGCATCGGGCTTTGGAGTGTTAGACTGATGGGTGCACTCCTATCCCTGGGCAGGTTCCACTTTATAAAACTCATCTCAGCTTCCAGCTGTAAAATATATAATCAAATCTTCAAAATTACTTATCTGTTTGCTTAGGAATCAGATTACTTCTCTAGTTGTTTGTAAAAGTAAACTCAACAAAGCAAATAAAAAAATATGCACCTTGACAAAAGTTATTAGAAAACAGCCCTGTTTATCTTTATTTATAGAGCAATAAACTGATATTGATGACTGCATACTCAATGCAGGAAGGAAATGATGCTACGAAACAAATGGTTTGAATATTTAAGCCTGTAGATAATTTACTATTTATATGAATTTTAGGCACATGCATTCATACAGGTAAACAATTTGAGTGGTGGGAACACAGGCAAATATGAAGAGACACTACAAACTAATGCTGCTGTAATAGGGTAATGCAGGACAATATGTATGGCTCCTCTCCAAATTTATAAAAACAGTGACTATCTCTTTAAAGAGAAAATTTATAAGCCAAATATTTAAAGAGCATCTGAGTATTGAGATCAGTTCACAAATAATGCCAGAGACCATCACAGGAAGAGCTTTTATATCTGGTCTAATGGCCTATGATTTTTGTTTTCCCTTTTCTTATGTTTTAGTATTGTTGCTAGTTGATAACAATCTTTGGGATTTTTTAAAAAGATATAAAATACTAGATTTTAAGCTGTTCTCTGGACACTCTGTGGTGATTGGATCAGCTTTGGAGGTACAGGAGCCCACCTGTGCTGATGAAATGGCTTTGGCCATAATGCAGAGATATGAAAAGGCTTTTAACAGAAAAATTGACAGGGGCGAAGATAACAAACTAGGGAGAAGTTTTGAGGTGTATTTAAGAAATTAAGTGTCACCAAATTTAATGTCTTGATAAAATATCAAAATGCCAGCTATATGATGTTATGGTGTGTGTCTAGTTGTTCCCCCAAAACCTCATGCAGTCATGGGACAAATTTCTAGACTTTGTGATTAATTCATGATCCAGTATTGGGATTATGGGTGTGAGTGATGCTGGGATTGTGGTTTTAAGTGCTGCTGTAATTATGCCTATGAATGCTACACCCAGCCTGGGGCAGATAGCCTGAGTGCAACATAAGGGACACAGACCTGCTGTCTGCTGTCATTGTTGCTGCTACTCCTCCCATTTGTTCTTGCTCTCTTTGCTCTTTGCTGTCATCATGAATGGTTGCTCTCTGCCTTAGAGTCACCTAAGAATGGATTGAAATCTCCATTGACTATAAGATAAATAAACCTTTTTTTCCTTCATTTTGGGTGCCTGGTATTTGTCCCAGCAATGATATAAGAGTAACTGAGACATATGGGAAGTGTAGGCCATGTCAGTATAATGAAACACAAAACAAATAATATTTCTCAGCACGTGTGTTATAAGTGCTGAGAAATATTCAGCCATAATCTTAACTTTGACAAAAACTTGAAAAAAAAGAAAATAAGCAAAATTCATCCACAATTTTAATCTATTTGGGTCTTAAGATAATGGAAACCAGTGTTCTATATTACTTCTGGGTTTCTGTTAACATAACAGTGAATAATTGACAGTGTATTCAAATGCACATTTTGAAGACAGTGATAATTGATGAGTACAAGTTTGAAGTGGGTGACCAAATGAAAAAGGAGAGAATGCTTAATTATAAATTTCAGTCTGCATTTCAGAAAAGAGCAATAGATGAAGAAAGAAATTGGAGGAATAGTATAATATTTGGGTACTAGCAAACAAAACAAGGTTATATGTGAGATAACAAAGGAAGCAAATTAACTAGATGAGAGTATGTCACTATAATAAACCTGGAAACACAAATATTTATGGAGCATGTTTATATGATTTTTATGCAGAATCAATACTAGCAATGAGTATGAAAAAGAAGAGAATTCCTAATTGTTTTAATCAGAGAAAGATACACTATGAGTGGTTAAGATTATTAAATGCTTTAGAGAATTAAAATGGTCTAATAGCAACAAGAACTACGACATCATTGAAATTAGAAACTAAAACATGTTTGGTCAAACAGAGTAATAATACATGTGGAATGAGAGGCAAAGTGCTAAAGAAGAAATAAACATGAGATTGGAAATTAAAGAAAACTCTGAGCAGACCAGGGAGATGGCTCAGTGGCATAATCGCCTTTCTTGCAAGCAAAAGGTTCTAGGTTCATTCCCCAGTCCAGGAAAAAAAATAGATCAAAGAAAACTCTGAGCTACCATTTGAACACTTGTGTTATATGAGAAGAGGAAAACTATAGTAGGCACATAAGAAAAAATTATGTTTGTGACTTTGTTTTACTTTATTTGAAATGGAGAGGTAATGGGTAAGGCACTAAAGTTAAAAGTAGAGAGAAAGAATGCCTAAAACTGTAGAAGAATAACTAAATGAACAGAAACCTGGTAGTAAGAATGTATAGTTTCTGGAGCAGAAAATTATACTTCACCAAGATAGCAAAATTCCCTTAATCTCAGATAGTAGACTTAGACATAGGTAGCCTTTCACTGCAAATAATTTTCTAGGTTGACATTGTGCAATATTAATGGGATTTGCAAGGCACTAAACGCATTTACTTGTGAATTAGAAGAAAGACTTGTGTGTGAAGCAAAGGTGTGAAGAATCAGGCATTATGAATCAAAAACCTATAAGAACTACTGGAAAATCTGAAAAACCTTAGCAAATTCAGAGTGCAAAATCATGCGACTATTGTCTAATTATATGCAGAAGAATAGAAAACACAAAAATTTAGTTTAAATATTAAAGCTTAAGGAACTGAAAAGTCAGAAATCTAATGAGTAAAGAGGCTACGGGGCAAAAAAAGCAATGTGAATGGGAAAAATGTTATCAGAAGACTGAAATAAACACAAAACAAAATATTCCAAAATTATGAAGTCCTAGGAACACATTCAGAAATGTTAGCAAATGTATGTCAGTATCCAGATATGATATACAATATGTAATTCAAAAGTCCATCTCAGTGGAATAATAACTAAAATCGCTTAAATGAGCATACTTTTTACATGTGATTCCAAATCCAAACACAAATGAAAACTTATTAAAACAATACTCTACAAATTGTGTAAAATATTTAATTTCAGAATCTTATACATTCCATTTTTGTGATTAAAAGTTATACAAACTACATAAAGACCTCATTGCTTAGACAACATTATCAAAAGTTGCAATCACATCAGAAACTGAGATGTCAAGTCTTACTCCCTGAGATTGGGCTATATACAAAATACAGGCACAAGCGGGAGAAACCCAAGGTTACCATTTCATGTTGTCATTATTGTATGCTTTCTATTCTGCATAAGCATGAGTGTGGTCTGCCGCAGAGATGACTGTGAGGCCCTGCATCACAGTATATTTCAATTACTGAAGTTGTTTCTAAGCTGGTGCACCTCTAGTTCATTGTCCACTGTTTCCATGACATACAGGAGTTGAAACAAGGAGGTACGCTCTTAACTGCATATAGTCTTAAATTTTTTATGTGACTAAATTCCAACAGGCACATCTAAGACCACTCTATAGTGTGCAGACAAAGTGTCTCTGAACAGCAAATCCCATTGATATACTTGAAGAATACTTTATATTCAAATAGCTTTCTGGAGAAGCTCTATGTCAGGCTGGTTGTTATTCATTTTTCCCCAAAACACTAGACTTTTAAGAGCCCAGCAGCCGGGGTTGGATCCCAGTTTGCAGTACCGGCCCGGCCCCCAAGGCTCGCTGAGATGCGATTGAGACTGGGTGTAGCAGAGTGCACCTGTAATCCCAGCACTTGAGAGGCTCAAAACACGAGAATCACTACGGAGTCCGATCTACATAGTGAGACTCCGTAGACCCCATAGACCCTGTCCTAAATACATTTTAAAAAACCTAGACTTTAATACCAGAGAATTTGTAATTCTTCAATAATCACTTAAATATATAGCTTCTCATGAGAATTATCAAATACAAAAAAGTCAGTTTATTAGCAATGCGTCTTCTCACATAATTATATCAAGCAGTTGCTTATTATATTTACAAATGTTATAGCAATATAGTCGGGTTGTTGTTGGAAATAAAGCAGTAAATATTACAGAGTGCTACCTTCCTAATGGCTCTGCCAGGTTTTCATATGAGCTCCCTCTGAAAAGTATTTGAGAAAGAGCATACTGTGTGGTCTATTTGCTAGCCAACCAACATTTTGCATGTGCAGTGTTCAATCATTCCTTCTAAACAGCAGATTTAGAAGCTACATATGTGTGCATGGTAAAAGCTGGAGAGAGACTGCAATGATTTGCCAGTATAACAGTGTACTTCAGTGATGAATACAGTTTCCTATTCTTTTAACCTGGAGTGTTTAAAAATCAGCTATGCATTTAACAAGCAGCACAAAATATTCATTTCTCAAACAAAAAGTGCATGTATACAAATTTAAATAGAAAAAGCAGGGAAAGAAAAGCATTCTCAGTCTTATGCACTCCTACAACAGAAATCAAACAAACTTATGAAACATACATTTAAATATATCACTGAGAGATAACACTTTGAATTGACTTTACTTTTATTTGAGAAAATCCTACTGGAATCTATAGACAAGCCAATAAAATGTCATGAGAAACTGCATCAAATGCTGCCAAAAGTTCCAACAAAATCATGAAAGACAACATCCCTTGTTGTAATCAAAAGGTCATTATTTTCCTTCAATACAGCAGGCTCAGCACTATGATGAGGATGAAATCCTGATTGAAATTGCTCAAATGAGTCAAATTGCATCATGTGTTAATGTAATTGATTACAGCCTCCAACACTTTAAGCAGAACCTAAATTAAAAAATGAATGATGGTGTTGCATTTTATCCACCAGTAATGAAGCTATCTTCAGCACTTCTGGCTCAATATAAATTCATGATCATTTGAAGAACTGACCCAGCACTCAAAAAGAAAATATACATATATATTGTTTTAGTGTCCATCAATGACATTATAAATACCAGTTTCCAGGTGCAAGACAGTATTCATCTTTGATTCGCTGAATGCCAGAGTTTGCTATCCTGAACAAAATATGGGTGAAAAGAAGAAATGAAGCTTATAAATGCAAAACCATCTCTCCTAATCTACATGCTCTCGCTGAATTACTACTGGCTTTAATTTAATTAAGTGTTCACTTTTTGTGCCTCAAATTTTTGCAGCGTATGGTAACTTTTTAGTGGTTTCTCACATTTTGGTTTTCCTTCTAGATTATGCAAGACAGGCTCTGTGTTAATAAACTCAAGGACGTTTTGTCACAGAGGTATCCCAAGAGCATTCTAGGGGCCAGGGAGATGACTCAGTAGAATAAGTGCTTGCCTGGAAAGCACAAGGGCCTGAGTTCAATCCCTGGTTCTACAAAAACAAAACAAAACAAAAGAGAGCATTCTAAGGGCAATAGGTGTGGAAGATTAAGATAGAATTTTTTTAAATGTTTTAAGAATTACAAATGGTTAAGTGAAAAGATTTGGTTTATCATTTATGTGTATAAGATGATGAGAAAAATAGGATAAAATTAAGTATTTGTATGCACTCATGATAAGAACTAACACTTATGGAGTGAATACTTTTTCAGAAATTTTCATCAATTTGGGTACATACCTGTATTAACAAATTAATATTTATATAAGTCCAGGAAAATATTCACCAATTTTTAAGAAACAATCACAGAATAAAAAAAATTATACTAACTCATTCTGATTTAAGTATAAAAATTGAAATTGAATTAAACTATTTTGGTTCAACAGGCTGCTCCACTGTCATCTAACAGTGATGTGTCATGTTTTCAAATTTTTCTAAGATTTATATGGTGAATGACACTAGAAAATATACTTCAGATATTATGGTACATTCCAGTGTGCTTTACAGCACTTGCATGCTACAAAACATTCATCCATCTATCTGTTCATGCTTGCATAAAATGGCATCCAAATCCTACAGGATAAATCTCCAAGTGCCTTTAACTAAGTACACAAGTATTAAGCACATACATGTCAAGTGTATTCACTCAAAACTAGGCAAGCATTTTAAATTTTGTATAAAAAATAAACTAAAGAATATACATTGCCTTTGTATTAAATTGTCTTATTACTATTTTGTGTAAAAGTGCTTCTCAACACTTTTGAGTAACATTGAAATAACTGTGGTTCACACCAGCTGTGAAGTATAAGAAGGAGCTATAATATACTTTAATGTAAGTAACAACACGACAGCTTACACAAAATCATCTCTAAGTTTTATTAAATACATCAGCTGTCTCATCAACTGATTTTTGAAGTGGCAGAATGACCTAGCAAATCACATCTAATGACAAAAAGTGAATGCAATTATAATCCAACCTAGGGCAAAAGCTAATAACTGACAAACGAAGAGAAAGCATTAAAGTTATGTTAAAAGGTGAATTAATAACCTTGGATGAAATCATAACACTCTAATGACTACAGTTCACCAACAGCTCTCCAAATTCTAAAGTCAATCACTTTTAAATTGAGTGTCCAATATCCTAAGACTGATTAAGAAATGTTAACTTTCTTTTTTTCCTGAGCAATTTGAATCTTTCCATGGTTATTTTACTTTTAATTTCTTTCCCACATTGATTAGATTCTACTCTCTGATTTTTGTTCATTTCATGATTGTGATTACTCATTTAGACACCTCATAAATTAAAAAAAAAAATGTTTGTTTAGAAGTCCCTGGAATTTAGTGGGGTCACTAAGATGCACTAACCTAGAAAGATTGTGGTCAAATTTTTATTTTACTGCTTACTAGAAGAGCAATATTGATATTGTCTTCCTGAATACCAACTTTATCCACTTTGCAGGGAATTTGAAATAATTTCATTTGAAGCTTCCTTTTAAGGGAAAATGTATTAGTTTGAAAAACTTGTTCAGTTGTGCAGATGTATGCTGCTACTTTCAGTGATAACTGATAAGTCAACAACACCCAGGGCACAATTAGGAGAATGAAAACTAGCCACATAAACCATAAGGTCTTGAGAAATATAAAACAATATACCACATTGGAAAAAATAATGTTTTCTTTTATTTTACTAAGATGAACTCATTACTACAGATTTATAGATTTAGTGAAAAGTCTTTTCCTTTGGGTCTTTGAGAATGAACCCTCTGGATATGTCTTCCATGAATAGAAAGAATATAAAATATGCTTTTAAATAGCACAATAGTCATTTAGAAAATCAAATCAAGTAAAGATCATATATAAAACAAAGAAACAAATCTACTTTGTCTTTATATGTGACAATGGATAAGGCATGAGTTCATTTTCCTTCAGTTTCTTCCTTGATAAAATCAGTAGAACAAGGTCCAATGTGTCCTAAATTCAGTAACTTAGTCCACTAATAATGTCCATGGCCTCAAATATGCAATGTTTGTGAAGTTGCTCTGCCATAAAAGATTATTTCAATCCTGGGTTAACCAGATGGCATTCAACTCTGCAATGATTACTTGACTTAAACTTTCTGTTCTTTAAAATAAGGACAGAAATATTACCTATTTCATACAGTTTCTCTCAGGATTAACTGTTATAATGAGTGAAAATTGTTTTATACATACAAAGCACATAGTCAATGCTAGGTATTTATTTATTTATTTATTTATTTATTATGTATTTGATTGTGACAAGGTCTCACTACTGCAGCTTAGACTCCTAATGATCCTCCTGCTTTCAGCACCCCCCAGCGCTGGGATTACAAATATGAGCCGACGCTCCCAGACTCCTTTGCCAGCTCAGGGAGCCAGGGGCGGGCCTGGCATGGCACGTGGTGCAGGGAGATCAGACCTGTTCCCTGAACTTGTCTACGCAGGTGCTTAGTCTGTTGAACTATCTTGCCAGCCGATATTGTTTATCATTATGTTCTATTATTAGATGATATAGAAACAAGATCTCTTCCTACTGTATAATAACCAAATCTTACACTCTTTCATCACTCCTACAGAAGAACAGTGGTACAATATTGTGAAACTCTCCTTTTACTTGTTAGTTTACTTTATGAAATCTCTGTTCTTTTCCTTATGGGATATTATGTATTTGTTGTCCTATAAGGTCATATGGGAAAATATCTTCCGTTCTGAAGCATCTTTGTGTGATTTTAAACCTAAATGAAGTAGATATCTCTCTTCCAATGACTCATTCTATTCACTTCCATCAACATGTTTATCGAAATAATATATATCACGCAATCACACGCACGTGTGCAGACACACACACACACACACGTATATTTCTCTTCTACAAAACTAAATTTATTTATTCTATAGGAATAAGCTTTCAAGGGGCAAACTCTTGAACTTCTTTGTCTTGGTAGCTTAGACGCAGAGCACAATGACACCCAAAGCTCCTGGAAAATACTTACTGATTTTATGAAATATTAGTATACTATAATGTTATTTTAATAATCATTATAGTCTCCCACTTAATTTTAGTAAAACTCATTAAATAAGTCTAAAACTATATAACTATTTCAGCTTTTTATATTTTATATAAGTAAAGCAAATTTTCTATGCATTTTACTTTGAACAGGTTCATTACTCTGAAATTTATCTTTTTTTTTTTTTTTTTTTTTTTTTTGCATTTTGGGACAGGGTTTACAGGTTGTAAAGGATCTCACTGTGTAGATTGGGCTTGTAGTGATCCTCCTGTTTACAGACTCCAAGTCCTGAGATTACAGGTGCACACCACCACTCTCAGTTCATTTGCTGTCTCAGCGAGCCCCGGGGGCGGGGCCAGCACAGCAGGCCCAGCAATCAAACTCCTGGCCCCCGTGTCTGCCTAAGCAGGCACTTTAATCCTCTGAACTATTTGGCTGGCCCTTGAAATTCTTCTTGTGGAAAAAATCTGTTTCCTTTTCTCTCCCTGTTTGCTCTCCCAGAAAAGTGGCTTCTCTGACTATTCACAACGCCATTGCCTTTTCTTCCCCATTTCAGTAGGAATGCTATTTTTTTCCAGATAACCCTTTACTATCAGTCCTTTTGTGTCTGTTTACTCATTTTGATCCTCCCTACCCTTAAATTCTTCATTAAGTGCTAAATATCATGTGACATGTTCATTTTCCTGCATGTCTGTCTTGGCTTAGTAATGCACAACCTTGTGGCTGGTGACATCTTTATACTTCATTCAAAACTGTATTCTGTATGCCACATGAGGGTACACAAAAAATACACCTTACATTTATAAATAAATAAATATGGAAAGTAAGGAAGAAGGAAAATAGAAATTAAAAATACATATCCAGTGAAACATCATAACTATAAGAAAGATTATTGCTCTGAAGTTTTCATGTTAGCTCATAATCATAAGCATGAAATGAATAACAGCAGCCAAGATATACTAACACTAGTTATCCCTGGTCTATTATGAAGCACATAACAATTAAAAGCGACTTTTTATCAAATTGAGGAATGCACATTGTATACCTTTGAAAATAGCTATGTATTGATTATGAGCTGTTATCCAATGCTAAACTGTTATTCATCAGCTGAATTTTGTATATATTTTATTGTTTAAAAAAACAATTGAATGCGATAATATATAAGTGCGTTCATTGTAACTAGAAATCAAAATATTTCTTGATAGAGATTTTAATGGAGGAATAAATGGGATCAGATTCAATAATATGTCACTGTAGATTCAGGCAAAAGAGAAAGTCATCAAGATGAATGAATCAAATAAAAAACAATAATGAGGGCACAAGTTACAGGGAAAGATTATCTAATTTTTAATTGTTGCAGAGGTTGTTAGCACCACACTAACATAATTATAGCAATTTTATTGTTGGGATTATTGATACATATCATTGATGTTTTCTTCGACTTTTGATATCGTATAATGCAGTTAACATAGAAGGATTATATTTTTCATTGTTTTTACTATGAACACTAATGTAATTTATGGCTTCAATTATATCAGTGATTATATGTGTGCTTAATAATGTGTATGGCTTTACCTATGGAAGCTTTTTCTATTCATGAGGTGTAAATGAAAACAATAGTAAATGTTTAAATTTAGAGAAAGATATAACAATAACAGATACATTGCTGGGCTGAGAAGACAGCTGGGTGGTATAAGCGCCTGCCTGGTAAGCACAAGGACCCAGGTTCAATTCCTGGTACCAGATGCCGTGTCAGCTCAGAGCTGGTGCAGGCCAAGAACAGGGTGTGTTGGTGCACTCCTGCAATCTCAGCACTGTGGAGGCTGAGACAGGAGGATCACTATGAGTCTGTGCTGCATAGTGAGACTCTGTACCAAATAAATATATCTTTAAAAACAAAACAAAGAAATTGTTCATGAGTATTTAAAAAAAAAAGGTACCTTTCTGCTAATCACCCTCAAGTGACTTCCTCTCATTTCTAACACATTTATCCTATCATTTTTGCCATTTCTTGAAGTAGTTCTGGAAGGTCTCCTTACTGAATGGGTTGAGTTGTACTGCTGTGACTGTCTCAATATCACAATCCATTCAAAACATTACTTTTCATGGTCATTTTGCCTTTGAGGAAGAGCTCAAACTAGCATAATACTAGCATTATTGAATATGGTGAGTGAGAACATACCACAATGTTTATATTTCATTAAAATGTTATATTTCAATGAATATTATATTTCATTGAAACTACCATAGCAGAAGAGCTATGTAAAACAATGCATTCGCATTTTTAAGGTGATTTTCTATGCACATGCTTTCTTAAATGCTCTAGCAAGTGCTTATATTTTCACAAATTTGTCCTGTGTTCTTAGTCCTTATATTTTTACAAATTCATCCTGTGTTCTTAGGTAAAGTTTCACTTGCATGATTCCATCAGTGTCAAACAACATGATCAACATTCCCTTTATGTTGGGTCTTGGTCCGTGAGCTTTCCAAAGTGAAGACCTAAGGTATTTGCGCCCAGAACTCTGAACATTGGTCTCAAAATTGGTCTAAAGTTTATCACACTTCAGACATTTCTTAAAAGATTAGGATCTGAACAGCACAACTCAGATGAAATTCATTGTTTGTGAACTATGATGTAACTCATGCTTTCAAGCACACTTTTTCTCCACAGTAGTTCACAACTGACTACCTGGAATGAATGAACAGAAACTTGCCCTACACTGTTACTAAACTTCCACACACCATTTCTGGAATTGGAAACTCCTGCCTTTCCATAGAATGCCAATTGGCGGCAGCATTCACCATATGTTTTGATTATCAGACTTCATATCAAAATAATTAATAAATGCCTTTTTTGGACACATTATAACATTTGCAAAAAGAGTATTGAAATCATCCAAATTCACTCCACTAATGTGCTGATTACATTGATAGAATTACGCATCTCTTCTCCTTTGTATGCAGAAGCAAATCTATTCCTAAGTATAGACTCTCCTTTATGTTTTGCCTTGCTCTGTCAGTTGTCTGCAAGACAGTGTTGTAGGCAACTAAATTAGATAGAAATATTACAGCCAGTAAGACAGGGATAGGCTCTCAAAGAGACAATAAGGAACATAAGGTAGCTTTGCAACTTTGGAAAAGACAGACACTTCTATTGTGTGTCAGACCTGAAGACAAAAGAGTAAACAAATGCAGCCACATATTTCTCTGAGAATGGGCTTCAGGGATTGATACTTTAAATAGGTATCAGTCACCTTGAAAGAGTGAGAAAAGGTCACTGACCCAACACCCAACAGGAAGAGACCCGTCCCATATCCATGCCCACTTGCTACAGAACTCATTTCCCCATTTGATTCCAATTTAATCAATTTTACCTGAGCAATGGTGCTTATAACCTTACTGATTGATCATAGTGTTGTCCCACCTCAGCAAGTTCTCATGTTCTCCACTTTAAACCAGCCTCACCACAAGGTTTTACTCCATAAATATCCCTGACAGAGACAGCTTCCTGGGCACTCCCTCAAATTTCCCTTCTGTCTCTCTATCAGACAAGAGCTGTCTTTCTCCAAAAAAAAATATATTCTGCTCTTAACCTCCATTTGTTCCTAAAACTCATTCTTTGGTTTTAGAGAACACAGACTTGTCCCAGGTACCTTTCAGGTTGGGAATTTCATTCCTCTATATAGACACCAAACTCAGAACTTTTTAGTAGGAGACCAAGTGTATGGGGGGTGTTTAATGAACATTTATGAAAAGACAACCAAAAGATTATTACACATATGTTTTATGAAATCAAGTTTAATTTCAAGATCATTATTTATTATTTTATTTGTGAGTACTTTCCTGATTCTTAAAACAAAGAAGGTAACATAACAGCATAAAACTTTGTTTTAAGCCTGAAAACTTTCACCAAAAAAAAAAAAAAAAGAAAGAAAGAAAAAAGACAAGGTTAAATATTTCTGGGGGGCCTTGCCCCTTAGCTCAGTTCTTTAAGTGGCTGCTTCAACAAAGCAGTCAGGTTCAGGTTGCTGTGGTTTGATCCCCACAACTCAAGCCAGCCAAACCTGCCCTGAAGGCATTCAGAGAAAATAAAAGAATTCTGTCCTATGAGGTTTAACAACATCAAACAAACAAAATAAAATGAACCTGTGACTACATATTTTACTTTACTCTTGCCAAACTAATAGAAAAGAATATGGAGAGTCCATTTCTTATTAAACATAAATATTTGTGTATCAACCTTGATTAAAAATTGTCTGCATGTTAGTTTTGAAATATTGAGAAAAAGCAATAGTTTAAGAAAATATCACTAAACATTATTGATGTATCTTTCTAACTAAAAACTGTGTTAGTCTTTTATAGATGACAGAGCTTAAAACAAGTTGATATAATAACTTTTTATTAATATAATTACACTAAATTAAATTACACATTTTAAAACGCTATTTAAAATAAAGAACAATTTTATATAATATATAACAAAAGAAATGGCATTAAAAACAATGATTTGCAATTTTTTAGGGTGTCATCTACAGATTAAAAAATGAAATTACTAAAAAAATAAATAAAAATCAAATTACTTTTGTTAATTATTTTTGAAAATAAACTGTAAAGTAGCAAAAATAAAAATAAATATTATCTAAACATTTATATTATTGTCATACAATTCTTCTTGAAATAGTTGTCAAAACTTGTAACTGGAATTTGAACTTCAAAGTAACATACTCTAACTTACTTAGAAGTAATTTAAAACACCCATGCCATTTTAGCAGGCTAAAGAATAGCGTGCTGTGCTTGACTTCACTTTTTCTGTTAAAGAATCAATTTTAGACAATGAAGGTTTAGGAGTCTCTTGCAGTTTCAGCATCCTTCCCTCACAGTTTGCTGTGAATCATTCCCACTTTGGTTTTATCAGGTTGATTCTGACCTATTTGATGGTTCTGTTGATAGAATTATTAATTCAGGAAGCCCATCTAAAACAATGACACCACTTAGTAGTTTGGGGAAATTTACTTTGCTTTTTGTTTTCATTTTTTTGACTGGTTATACAGTTCAGGCTGGCTTTCAACTCACTTTATAGCCCTGGCTGGGCTCGAACTAATAGCAATCTTTCTGCCTTAGCCTGCCAAGTGCTGGGATTACAAGTGTGCACCGTCACGCCTGGCTAGTTTGAGAAACTTTAGATTTCAGTTTTCGAAACATTTCACTTATGCTCAATTACAGATAATAGTTCATGAACATATTCAGATTTTAATTTTAAAAATCCCTACAAAAAGAAACATAAACTTTCCAGAAGTTAATCAAATCATAAACCATCATTGTCAACCCAATTTGAAATAGTTGTCATAAGAATACAAATGTAAATTATGTCAGATTTTTTTCAAAGCAATTTACCAGCTAAAATTGCACAATTCGAAACACTTTGACAGAGAAAGAAAAACACTCCTACATTTTAAAAAGTTACTGTCTCAAAAAATAGAATTTTCAACAAGTTCAAAGATTTACATGTTTTCTTGGGAACAATAAAACATACAGCACTCAAAAAAAAAAAAAGTCCTTTCATTGTAATCAGGTTTTTAAAAGCATTGTGGAATAAAGAATGAACAAAAATAATGTTTGCATTTCTTTCATGATAAATCCTTTCTCAAGAGCTGAATTCAGCCTTATGTGGTAAGTGTCTGTAATCTCAGCAATAGGAAAGCAGAGGCAGGAAGATTTAGGAAATTTTTTTTTTTAATTTTTTATTTATGTGTGTGTGTGTGTGTGGTGTGTGGCCAGCTCAGCTCACCAGGGGGCGGGGCTGGCTGGCATGTGGTGCTGGGGGATTGA
>NDGM011172774.1:0-17837 GCA_002564305.1 Octomys mimax | reverse complement strand
TGTTTCTGCTATTTTTGCTTTTGTTTTTACTTTCAAAATAAAATAAAGTATTTTTTAAAAGTCCCCTTTTGTTTTACAACTTAATTGTCTTTTTATTTTGTGTTTTTTTTAAAAAGGCAAACTTAGTGAATAATTTTCATCTTATACAGAGTTATAGTTTTAATGCTTTTCATGTCCATGCTGAAAATTTGCAGTTTGGTGAAAATGAAAGGAATATAAATTTCTCTCAAATTGGCTTTGCTGTATAGCTCAATTGTTTAAAGCGTTGCCTGAGTAAATGCAGGCAGGCACATAGGACCTCAGTTCGATTCCCAGCTCCAGAAGCTGTACTAGACCTGCCCTTAAGGCAGCCTGAAGTAGAAAAAAAAAAAAACTCCTTCTCAAATAATTTTCACACCATTATATATACTAACAAAAGAATACTTAGATTAAAATAAAATTTTGACTTAATAAAGCCATGTTGCCACCACTAAGTTTTTAACAGTATTAAAAATAGTATTTAAAAGTATTAAACAGTAAGTATTTAACAGTATTAAAATAATCAATATCTATGTTTTTAAAATTCCAGTTATTACATATTTAGTTTCTGGTTCTCTATTGTCACTATTCTCTATTTGTCACTATTAAGAACCATAGTGACATTTTTGAGTAGTTCTTTTAGAATAGTAGTGCCCATCTTTTACTTCTACGGTATGAAATCACAGAGTGCCTCTAGGTTTCTATGGCTTAGCCCCGAGTAAGCAGACTTTCAGGGCACTGCAGTTGTCATTGCCAGAGGGCAGGGGCAACTCACACTTCGATTAATGAACATCAGTTTTAACAAGCAGCCTCAAGTATTAGTAAAATAGGTTAACTAAAGCTTGGCTTTTGTAATTCTTTAGTGGGTGCTCAGGAAGAGCTAATTTTCTGTATACAGACAAATCCGTTCAGTGCAACTGATTACCCAGTTCCACAGAGCATACCTTGTTCTGCACCTGAATACTCCTAGGAAACACTGTGCCTCCTTCCTCCTGCCACAACATCTGTCACAACACTAAATTGTTTCCTCCTGCCTCCTCCCTTGAACTCTAATAGGAATGAAGCATTCCCTTTTTATCTTTACCTCAGTACTTGACCCATAATAGATGCTCAGTTATTTGGGTTGGAATGGTTCCATTATTACTTTAAAAATAGAACTATAAACAGACTAATTCTGGAATGTTTTAAGAAATAAAATCAATTGGATTGCAAGCTATTGACTGCAGGAAATAAAATACCATGCTGCCAAACGAAGGAAAACTGTTTTCCAGTTTAGAACACACAAAGGTGAGAATAGCTAGGAGGCAAGAACATAGTTAAAACTAAGAACTTGAAACATTACTAAGCCAAGTAGAAGAAAGATAACTAAGATGTATACCGAAAAGTAGATTTGGTATATGAAAGAGAAGGCAAGACAGCACAGAAGTCCCTACTGGGTGTGCAAATGAAAATTAGGTCATGTATGAGAGCAGAGGACAACGATAGGAAAGAAATAGCTACTGACAAGAACATGGAAGGGAATGTCTGTATTTGAGCCAGTCTGAATGAAACAACAAACAGGAAAAGAAAAAGAAACTTAAGGACAAAAAATGACATACCCAAATGAACTACGAGAGCTAGGCTGGAGGGCAAGAGGGAACTATAGCGAGGCTAGACAAAAGAGAAAGACCCAGAACAGATCGATAGAATCAACTTCAAGGTGAGGATTTGTAATATTCAAAGGAATAGGTCAGGAAAGCACATTGCTAGGTGTTCAGGTATGAATGATTCTCAGAATTCGAGCTTCAAAGATACATGGGTGTGGACACATGATTGGAAAGCTGGGCCATGGACTTGTCTCCATAGGAAGACTTGTGGGGTTGAAGGAAAGAAGATACCATAAAAAAGACTATGCCCTTATTTTGAGTTTATATGTCTAGCCTAATTTTAGACAGTTGCTTAACTAGTATTATACTGAACTCTAGAGTAATAGAGATGGCTTTTAACTCAGAAGACTTTTTAAGAACGTCAAAAAATTTTTTCCAACAAATATTCAAAAAGTGCCCAAAAGTTGAAAGGGTGAAGGTTTGTAAAGTAGTTTCAGATAAATGATGACTTTGACAGTTCAGTTACAGAATAAAAAATAATCCAGTTGCTCTAAAGTTCTGCCACCAGTGAACTTTGATAGTTCTTATCAGACCACTGCTGGCAAGCTACTGCACTTCCTCGCCAGGCAGTGCCTGTGCTGAAGGCAGTGATTAATGCTGGAGCTCTAGACCCACCCTGCCTGGCACCCTCTGGCAGCCCTGCCATTGACTAGCTTTGTGACCTTGGGACAAACTAGTTAAGGTTTCTAGGCCATGGTCACCTTGTGGACAAAATAAGGTTGCACTAAGGGTGGGGATATTATGAAGATTACATAAGTAAATGTATATAAAAAGCTTATAACAATAGTTAACAGAAAGCAATGAAAAGTATCTATTATTTCCCATTATGCACAGGGAAATGAAATTTTTATAATGATCTTGAGTTCCTCTCTTTCCCATTGGTATGAGCCTGCTTAACACAAAAGATGTTTATTGAAGGAAGTGATCTATTAAATTACTATCACAACACATGAAGTTTGAATTAATTGTCCAAGAATGTAAAGATTGTCCCACTCTCTCCAGAGGGCCTTCTACTGAACCATTGCTATTGTTGGTAAATTGGAAAGTGAGGCAGTGTGAGTGATGCAGCCTATGACTGTGCACAGCTTTCCTCCTGCAGAATGACCCAGGCCATACGGAAACTGAACCCTGGCCTCATCAGTGACATATTTCCCGCCAGTTCAGCTAACCTAACAGGAAGACAGAGCCTTCTAGATTCTGAACTCTCTAAAATAATGTCTAGTTGTCCAGCTATGGCAAGGGCTATAAGACCTACTAAATATAATCACTATTTACGTTAGTCTAAGAATTAAACTTATGCAGGTATTTGAGAAATCTAGTCCTGACCTAAAACTTTATCTTAGGTTTATACTAGCATATGGTTGGGATTCAGTAAGTGCCCTTTGAGTTGACTGATCACTGAAGTTAAATTCCTAAGCACATATAATAAAACTAGTAACCTGCCTAACAATCAAAATAGCAGTAAGTAGAAGGTATGTCAGTATTTTATATGACTTTGCTTGGCCAGTTAAGAACCAGGTGTTCAAGGCTTTAACTATTACTATATATACAGTTCAGGACAGATTTTTTTATATGTGCTTTCCTGAAGGTAAAGTACTTAGCCTTCTGAGTCAACTTTATAGCCCCTTTCTGCTTTCACCTTAATGGATAACATCCGTCCACAAATTTGTAACATCAGTGAGTTCAAATGACTGGTGAGAATTCTACTCCTATTTGAAGGTTAAGACATTTTAAACTTCATTTTGGAGTGTGGCTTAATCTAAAAGTTAGTCAACCTCAACCTTAGAGATTTAAGAAAAACATAAAGCTCTGAGACCAACCTGAATTCTCTGAAAGGCTCTAAAGGAAAAAGAAGAGGTTGATCCTTTTATAGGATCCAACAAGGAGAGGTAGCTACTCAGTGGACTTGGTGGAGTCAGCTTCTACCAGAAGCTCCAGTTTCTCAGCCAGCTGGTTGTGAAGGAATACAGCTGGTAATCCTGGATCTGGGGTCTTTCTGATAGCAAGGCAGCAATCCTTTCAGAAAACACTAAGAACTAGATTTCCTCAACATTCTATTTTCATGTTCTTTTTCTTATTGTTTTGTCTCAAATAAGCATGACGGTGAATCATCTGCAAGGATTTCACTAAAATTCTACAAATCTCGAGTTTTTAGCCAACCAAATTATCTGTATTTGCTCCATCTTAAGATATCATATTAATAGCTCCTGGATGGAATATAGAGGGAAGGAAAGGAAAAAAGAGAAAAGGGATGGGGAAAACAGAAAAGGGTAACAGGAGAGGAGAAAGGAAGGAGAAACTACAATATCTTGCACTTGGACCTTATGTGGAAACAATTATATTTTCATTTTTAGAAAATGGGTGTAGGGGCTGGTAGGAGGTATCTTGGTGGTCTAAGCATCTACCTGGCAAGCACAAGGACCCAGGTTCAGTCCCTTTACTGCATGCTGTGCCAAGCTGGCCACCAAAACTGGGTATGGTGGTGCACACCTGTAATCCCAGCTCTGGGGAGGCTGATGCAGGAGGATCATTACCAGTCCTGATCTGCGTAGCAAGACCCTGTAATAAATAAATAAATAAATAAATAAATAAATAAATAAATAAGGGCCGGGGATATGGCTCAGTAGAATAAGCACTTGCCTGACAAGCACAAGGTCCTGAGTTCAATCCCTGGTACTGCAATAAATAAATAATTTTTAAAAATTAAAAAAAGAAAGCATCAGGTAGAAGGGAGCTGTGAATCACAAATCCAAATAACATTCCATTTTTCTCCCTTTTGCTCTAAAACTATTTGAAAGAGAAGAAACCCTTTTATTGAGTCCACCATGGAAAAGCAGCTACATGGGGAACCTATGGGTATAAGCCTCTGTAATTTTATTTTATCTACATTCTTGCAAATTTGGGCTGGTTTTACCTACCTTTATAGGCCTTTCTTTTTCTTTTTTTTTTTTCTTTTTTTCCTTTCATTCTTTCAACACTGAGTTCTTACTGTCAGCCAGACTTTGCCCATGACCTGGAATATCAAAGCTAGCCAGTCCATGAGCTCTGCCTTTATGAAACTCATTCCCTAGTACTTAGAGAAAGTGTTAGTCTCAATTTATAACCAATTTATTTCTCTGCTTCACTTTCTTTGTGTCTCTGAAAGCTCCTACAGACTCTCCATTAGGACTTTGCCAAACTCTGACCCTTAGAAAATTTCAGTGCAGGTAGCCTACGTCTTATCACAGCACCCTGTTTTTGGGAAGAACCATCTCTCTCCAAAGTGTTAGATTTGGGCATTAGTCAGCCTCTTTCTTACTTTTCTTTACTTTTTTCTTTACCTTTACCTTACCAATCTTTTACCTTTTTGGTAATAGTCAAAGGTTATTTTATGCATATATAATAGAAACTTTCAGCTTCTATTTTTATACACTCTAGTGCTTTTTTTCTTTGCAACCCTCTTGCCCTTTTTTCCCACTCCCACACTCTCTGCTATGCTTCCAATGCCTAATTATCTTTGACCTCTAGACATAAGACAGTAACACTACTTTTGCTATGGGTAACTTATCTATTAACATCATAAAATAGGGCCAGGGGGGAAAAATCACAATCATAATTACTTTTAAAAACAAAGTCAATTTAAAAAAAAAAAAAACTACCAAGTTGAGAATATTCAAACTTGAAAGCCCGTAGAGTTCATGTGTTCCACACTATAACCATGCACCCACCAACAAAAACAAACTACGCTGTAGACACAAAAATTAAGTGCTTCCATTAATCAGATGACTACAACTCACTAACGGGAAGCACTTAATGGAGCATATTCTGTAGATATCCATTAAGTCTATTTGTTCAAAGGTTTGCTTTAGTTCTGATATTTCTTGATGCTTTTTTTGTCTAATTGATTCTTCCATTTGTAACAATGGAGTACAGTAAGTGCCTGACTTACAAACCAGTTCTGTTCCAGAACATTCATAAATTAGATATGTTTGTAGGCTCAGCAAAGTGAATCTTATACACCTTCGATAAAATATATAATGTAAAGTAAAAATGAGAGCAAAAATTCAAAACAAATGTGAGGCCCATTTATATCTGTGAAAGTTACAACTCAAATGTTCATAAATCTCAGACATATTGAATTGAGGTTCCCTATAACAATGTGGTATTTATACACAATGGAGTACTATTTTAAAAAAAATTATAAAACTGAGGATGGGCAGATATCTTGGCAGTCTAAGCACCTGCCTGGCAAGTGCAAGGACCTGGGTTTGATCCCTGGTACAGCATGTCATACTAGTCCCGGAATCCCAGGCACACCATGCGTGGTGATGCACCCCTACAATCCCAGCACTGAGGAGGCTAAGACAGAAGGATCACTACAAGTCTGAGCTGAATAGCAAAACCCTGTACCAAATAAATAAATAAATATTTAAAAATAAAAAAGGATAAAATTGAGCTATTTTTTGGAAAATGGATGCACCTTGAAACCAGAATGTTAAATGACGTTTCTCAGACACATAAGCATAAATATCACATGGTTTCTCTTCTATGAAAATCTCTTCCCATCTATATATGATAAAATAAAAGACAAATTGTAGGAAAAAAGAGAAATAAAAAGATATTGCAATCCAATGCAAACAATATATCGGAAAGTATACCTTGACTTAGGGCAATTGTCTTGCATGTGTTATATGTTCCTTGGCCTATTAGTCTGGTCTTCCATATGTTTATATGATAGTTAACTTTATAAGGTTTATGGGATAAATAAATGAATCTGATTCTGGAAAATCAAAAGTTGAAGTGAGAGGGGAAAAGGAGGAAATTGAAATATGTTCTGTGCCTGTACCAATCCCCTACAGATTATAATCTTTATGTATTACAAACACGTACTAATAAAAGTAAAAATAAAAAGAAGAAAAGAAGAAGCACTTTAATTCAATTCAGTATCAAGCCCCACTACTACCAAGTCAAGAGAGCTGTGCCCTCTTGTCTGGGTGCCTCCTAGTGAGCCCACTCGGACAACATCCAGAACAGACACAAATTACCCTGAACTCCAAAGGATACATGGGGAGTCTCTCTCAATTCTGATCTTCCTGAAATATAAGACTTCATTTAGTGCTTCAAGCCTCCTACTAGACTAGCAATAACTTTTAGAGTTAAGGCTGCCTTTGGAGCCTTCTGGATAGAGCCTGCCTTCTGGATTATCAAGCGGTACAATTGACAGGTGTTTTTTATGCTCCTCTTTCTTAATCGAGTACTTCAACTTTACCCTTGTGAGGAACCACTCAAACTGCTTTAAAACTCAGGGCATGGAAAGACACGGAAGGACATGGTCCTACTTAATTAGCACAGGCACACTGTGGGATACAGTTGTGTAACCACAAGTCAGCACAGTTAAACACGCATGTGCTGGTTATGGCACTACACAAGAATGTAAACATGTAATAAGAACCTGTATAATAAGTATATAATAAAGACACAGGCTGCTTTTGTACTCTTACACTAGGCTACATGCTGCCTGCTGTGGTTGCACATGTCTTGTGCCCATGCATTCTTTAAGCCAGAGCCATCGCCATGAAAATCTCCCTTGGGCCCCCTGAGTGGGCTAACAACTGGCATTGTCAGCAGGATGCTGAGGTGAGTGGCCCCATGGTGACTGTGGAAAGAGCACCCAAAGGCAAGGCTATCCATGGGACATGGCAAATAAGTGACTCCCAGCCTCACCATGGCTACCATATCCACCTTCTTTGCACTTTGGAAGACTCATGAGGCCAGGAGCCCAGGATGTCCTGCAAGCCCTGAAAATGATAGACAAATTCGTCCTAGTCACTGAGAAATGGCAGGGCAGGTGGCTTGGCTGTTCTTTACTTTCTTCCATTCTGTGAATCAAAAGATGGATGGCCTTGTCCAGCAAGTAGACCAGCTGCAGCAGATGGCTGGCTGCTCTGGTGCTGAAGGTTTGAGGCATGAGAAGCACTGCCTCCTCCAGAAATGTCCCCAGGAACATAAATCCTCATGTATGAGAAAACCCTCAGGGAAAATCCCCTGGCTTTGGATGATATACCAGTTATTCATCAAAAAGTGGATGTAGAAGAACTCTTAGCCCAAGAGGAGTACAGGAGGGGCACCTACCTTACCTGGCACACAATGTACATGACCTGTACAGCCATGGAGCTGTGGGAGCTGGCAAGATAATTAAAGCAAAAGGTGGGTGAAACTGCCCAGTTGGCTGCAATGGCTGTGGGACAATGGAGCTGATTACTTGCAGGTAAGCCCATAGAGAAATCCCAAATAGCTAGCATAGCCAGCACCCCCTCTATAAGATGGACCCTGCAGGGCATACAAAAGATGGCCCCAGAAGCAGGTAATTAGACGGTGATAAATTTGTTGATGGCAGTGGCTCTCCTGGCTTAGGACAATTCAGGTGACCTGCCTGAGCAAGTCACTAAATGAACAACCTATCTAGAATTGATAACTGTGCTACATAGAATGGGCGTGCAGCATGTGATGCTCTCACTGCACTTTCACAGCCCAGATGAACTGCTAATGGCAGTTCATAAAGGACATAAAGGACACGATCCTGAGGAGCAGGTCAGCTGGCACATCTAGGTGAGTAGCAGCCCTTCTAGCTCTCTTTACAGATCCACAATTCTGTGGATACCTTGGCCAGGCTGGGAGACATGGAAGTAGAGTACCAAGGTAAGGCAAGATCTTTAAAGTCTGTGGTGGCAAAGAAAAAAGAAGACAGGCCTCAGGTGAGCTGGTCCAGCCGCACAAGGACAAGCTGTGGGGCCACTAAAGTTAGGCCAGTGCTAGATCTGGACAGACCTGCTTGCCACTCACCAAGTGGCAGATAAGTTAGATGAGTAGCCTTTAGACTATATGTTACAGACACTGGATAAGCAGTTATGCCCTGAGTGTCAATACTGACTTGTAGACCAAAGCCAGAAGGCCAAAGTAGCCCCTCTGAAACAGAAAAAGTGACATTGGCTTCTGTTTACCCCAGGTAGGAGTCAGGCCGAGGTACCCAGGTCTGGAGAGGTCACAGGAGATCAGAGGCCACATATGGAGCTGACCATTTACTGGTCCACAAAATATATGTAGCATATACTAGCATTAATGGAAAGTCAACACTAATACATGGTAACCCAGACCATTTCACAGGACCCCCCACATATAGAGGGGTGTGGAAGTCACTATATCATGGTCCAGAAGGCCCAGGTGACTTTGGGTACCAGGCACTTGCTCCTATGCCAGTAAGATGCTTAGGTTTTCCCAGTTGCTGAACACATGCTGGGGATGGGCATACTAACTGGAGCTTAGATGAACACCATGCAGGGAGAATTCTGTTTGCAAATTCATGTGGTAAAAACCATAATCCAAGACCATCTACACCACTGACACTCCTGCAGGCCATGTGGCTTGTTTGCATGGAGCAGTACTGGCTGTCTAGAGGAGATGAAGCAATGGGCTGAACTGTCTTGAAATTGGAAAAAGCATGGGTGATATGCTCTACACAGATCCCTTCAGTATGGCCCATGCAAAAGCCAAATGGATCATAGCAAATGGCTGTAAAGTCTCATCCTGATGCTGAAGTCAGGACCAATTTGCCTTCACCAAGGAGGACAGGCAATGGGCCTTCCACATGTTGCCACAAGGCGATTTTCATAGCCCAACTTTGTTCCATGGCCTGGTGACCTAGGACCTGGCCACTGGGGCCAAGCCACACTCTGTGTCACTGTTTCATATTGATGATATTATAATTGCCTTTCAGATTTGGAAGCCAACTGCCCTCAATTACAACCCCACTACCTGTTACCCTACTTCCCCCTTGGGAATGAGGCATTTGATTAATCCCAACTGCATTCAAAGAATTCCAAAAGCTCAGTAGTCTAAAGCACCTACTTTGAACAAGCTTAGCAAAGCATAGGGACCGCGGTTCAATCCCCCAGCACCACACGCCAGCCAACCCCGCCCCCTGGTGGGCTGAGCTGACCACACACACACACAAAAATAAATAAATAAAAAATAAATAAATTTAAAAAAAATAAAGAGAATATCATTACAAGTGAAGTAAGTTATTGCTGTAAACTTGTTAGCAAATTGAAATGTTAATATTGGAATATATATTTATATATACTTACCTGAAATCTGCACACACACATCAATGATTCCCTTCACACAATCCCCATTGTTCCTGAATATGGGAGTCATAAAAACAAACCTATTTCCAAGCATTCATTCTTAATGATGACCATTCCCACTCATACCCACCAGATCTGAAATGTCAAAATATCATATTAAACACTAAAAGGCCATGAATAAAGCTGTACAGAATACAATAACAGTTTCTGGGTTACTTGAGTTATGGTACCACAATACTGGGCCCATAATATACCTATGATATCTAATTATTAAACAATTACAAAACTCCTGAATTACATGTCTACAAAGTGACTTCATTAAGTAAAACTCAGACAGTTAGGGGCTTGACAGATTGGTACTTTTTCCTACGATATCCAGATCCCATTCAAACTGGCATCCCATTCATTATATCTTCACCCGCATTTAATTTTCAGAGCCCAGCTAATGGTTGTACAACCAGAGAACAAAGAACATATGACCAATGTATTCTAGGCAATTTAGTAGACATTGTACTTCAATTTCCCCCCAATTCCCTGTTTCATTGTTAATGTCATTAAGAAATTTATTACTGTGGCTAGAAATGATCTCCATAAATTACTTGAGGTTTGACTAATTGAAATATGTGACGGGGTATCATATCTATAATGTATTTGACTCAAGAAGACTAGCTGTGTTTTGTATCAAACTGGATTTGGCAGTGCACATTGGGCTTACAAATCTCTGGTGTCAGACCTACGCAAAAGCACCATTTGTTTAGAGAAGATTTGAAGAACATGAGTGAATAAGAAAGAGTAGGTCCAGATGTTCTGCTTAAACCCAGGTGTGGCTCAGTTGGCCTGCTTTGTGATGAGGGATTTTCCAGAACACAGGAAGCAGCACCTGTATGAGATTACACACAGATTTAAACTCTTCACCAAGCGGACTGCCTTCTGTCTGATCTCCTCCTAATTGCAGTAGCTTAACCAGATCTCAGGTGGAACACACAGACTCTGCTTGCTACTTCTTGAATTGATTGAAAAATTATCCTAAAGCCTTAGCTGCAGTTTGATATTTTTAAATAAGAAAGATCAATTGCCAATATAATGGAATCAAAGTTGTGGATACTCTGAAGTTTGAAGTTCATCAAATTAATAATTAGCCCAAATCATATCATATTCCTACGTAAGTACCAAAATCCAGATAATACTTAAAAAAGAAAAAATGGATTATTAAATGTACACGAGGCTGTGTTGGTATTCAATGGATCTTGACTATAAATCAGTTTGGTGTGTGTAGATGACTTTTGGCTGCTTTATTAAAGGAAAATTCTTCTAGTAAAAATACACAGAACTCTTTTTTATATAGTAAACAGATGTCAGCCTTTCATTGTAAAGTATTTTTGATTCAGTAGATGTCAAATATTACTTTAACAGACAGTTCCTGTCTACAAAGAGCACTTAACATTTGTGAGATGAAATAGCAACTCAAAGTTTTAGGTTTTTTTAACAGCTAATAAGGCACCATTAAAATAAATGGCTTTGAAAGTCCTGTCTTAGTACTTTAATTTAAAGATGATCTATATGCATAAAAATTTCTCTGGTGTATGACTTTGCCATGATAAAAACCTTGCCAGTTCCATGTATTTATCCAAGAAAGCCACCCTCCCCTGCGTCTTCTGGGCTTTCACCATTGCTGGTTTCTCTCTGATTTCAGGCTACAAGTACCAAAGGACAGAAACCATAGTTGCAGATAACCAAGGCAGTTTCTTATGTAAAGCTATTTACTGAGGCTGTTTTCCAAGAACTGTAAAGGAAATAGTCTGTTTTCTAACATTTTATCTTCAGATGTTTTTTGACAAAGTTCGTGTCTATGTATTTTGTTTAGGATAAAGTCCTTGACATGGTTAGTTGATTCATACTAAAGTGTTTGATTCAGGTGGTGTAACATGAACCAAAATAGTTTCATAGGCTCAAAATCATCTTTGTAGTAACCCTCACCACCAACTAAAGTGCTCTGTAATTATTATATCCATCTAACAGCAATACACTCCTCTGCCTTATATCTTCATACCACTCCTTGGTGTACATGGCTCTAATATTAGAGCCCCTAATTATCTGGAGTGATTGACTCCTGAGTCAAAAGAAAGAACTGAGGTTCAGACAGAGGAGAACTTGCAGGTAAATACAATGGACTCAGGTGTCCCAGAATTTTAGAACATAGAGAAGTGAAAACACTCTTCCTAATCTATTTTTCCTATTTTCCTAATCTTTCCTAATTCTATGTCTTAAAACTTACAAGGGGAATGTTTTTAGCCATGTTATACACCTTCCAGCTGCTAAGTGTATTGTTTTCAAAAGGTACTCTATTTGAGGAGTAGGATTATAATAGATTGAATTGTGGCTACTGAAAAGATTGTTTACCTCCTAACCCCTAGGACCTGTGAATGTCATCTTATTTTTATACTTGATCTTAGCCAAAAGGACACAAAGAAATTGTCATCTTATTTTTTTTAAGAAAAAGAATCCTACAGGTGGAATTTACTTCGAGATGATCCTGTATTTATGGATGGACCCAAAGTTCAGTGTCAAGTGTCCTTGCAAAAGACAAAGAAAGAAGTAAGACAGAAGTCAGAAAAAGAGAAAGCCCTATGAGGATAAGGGGGAGAACTGAAGTTATGTAGCCACAACTAAGGAAGGCCTGGAGCCAGCAGAAACTGAAAGAGAGAAGAAAGAGTTTCCCCTAGAGGTTTTGAAGAAAGTATGGCCAATACCTTGAGTTTAGAACTCTGGCCTCCAGAACTGTGGAAGACTACATTGCTCTTGCTGTAAAACACACAATTTGTACTAATTTGTCATGAAGCTATAGAAAAACAGGTGCTAGAGGTTTTTTAACTGAACTAAATTAAATATATTGTAAGTTATTTCCACCAGGGCGTTATTTAGGCTTCCTTTGGAGTAAGTTCTAGATGAACCCCAAGGTGAAAAGACGCTTTTCTCCTTATGCCTGGAAGCTTGACTCAAATGGCAATGCTAATAGAGTCAAAGAATGACTCACAACACAAATTCACAACATGTCTGTGGCAGGAGAAAGAACAGAGCAAGGGTATGGACATGTGGGGAGAGAAAAGAGGAAGGCTGGGACAGATTCATCTCAAGTTCTGGAAACCCAGGCACAGCTGCTCTCAGTAATGGTAGAGCAACTCACATTTGCCTCTGCATAAAGATAGCATGTTCTTACAAAGTATAAAATACTGCTAAAGTGTTTCATCATGAGACACTTTAGTTTGGAAAGAATATAGAATCACTGTACAGATGAGGCTTGTGAGGAGGCACTAAGGAGCATCTAAGGACAGCATAGGACTTGATGTCACTTGTCAGATGCTCAATGGGATACAGTTATGTAACCAGGGCTTAGCACAGGTAGACACACATGCCCTGGTTGTGGCACTATGTAAGAATGTAAATGTGAGATAACAACCTGTATAAGAATTGCACAATAATGATGTAGGTGGCTCTTGCTCTTGCTCCAGCTCTCTGCTCTGCTCCATCCTGCTTGCTGTTGCTGTTAATGTCTTAAACATGTTTGTTCTCTAACCTTGGAACCTCACCAGAGAGAATCTCCCTTAGACCTCTAACCAGGCCAACAAGGCTACTCTGTGGAATCTTGAGTTACTTCCTCAGAACACACAGGGAGTTCTGAAAGCCCCCAAGAAGTGACATCTAATGTCCTTCTCCATTTCTTTTTTATAGTTGATATTGTTTAACACATATATATAACTATGGTAGACATGACATTCTGGTACCTTTGGTCAAAGAATTTTGCTGGATGTCCTCTTCAAAGTCTCCCTTCTGGTCTACTTCTACCTAATAACAATTCTTCTAGATCCTTTGGAAACCAAGTGAAGTTTGGCAACAAGTTGTGAAACCTCAAAGATTCTCCTTTGTTCTAAGAAGATGCAGTTCTAGCATCTTCTTCTTCTGTCTGATTAGCTGAGAGCCACAATGTCTCAGTACCCAGCTTCTTTCAAAATCCCATCATGCTACCCAGGCTGTGAAAGAAAAATATCCTTCCTGTACACAAGCCCTCCATGCTAGGATTACCTCCTGAGGGCCTCAGGACACCCCGTACTTGTCCTCACCTTCACCTGTACTCATTCTTCCTCTCCCTTTTTACACAAATTCAGTGTGTGCTGTGTATTGGTCTGTTTTCTGCTGCTACTGCAGAGTACCAGATACCGCGAAGGAATTTACTTTCCACTTTTGGATGGAAAGTCCAATGTCCAGATGTTGGAATCTGGTGAGGACCTTCCTGCTGTGTTGTCCCACAGAGGAAGAGTCAAGAGAGGATGAGAGGAAGAAATGAGAGAGCCCAGCTTAATGTTGCAACAAAGTGACTAGCAACAATAGCCCATTCATAAGAACAGAGCTAGTGACTTTTTTATTTTTTATTTTTTATGTATTTAGGACAGGATTACAGGGTCTACAAGGTCTCACTACATAGATCAGACTCATAGTGAGTCTCCTGTTTTCAGCCTCCCAAGTGCTGAGATTACAGGCGCGTATCACCATGCCCAGTCTCCATTACCATCTCAGTGTGCCCCAGGGGCAGGGCCAGCACAACACGCCAGGGATCGAACCCCAGCTACTGCACTCTGCCTAAGCAGGTGCTTTAGTCCACTGAGTTATCTGGCTCAGTCCCTCTAGTGACTTTTTTAAAACTGCATCTTCTTTCGTATATATTAATTCTTCATTGTATACATTAATTTTAGAACAAAAAGACAAAAACACAATGCACAATACTCTATCCTACCATCAAGTCATGAAGGGATGGGTGTTGGTGCTTGTTTTCTGCTTTAGGATACAAGGACAGAAGAAAAACCAAAAATATTAGACATAAGCAGAGGGATCCAGGTGAGACAAGGCTTACTCAAGGTTCTTGTGAAGACTTAGGGACACTATAAAGAACCCTGAAGTTTCTAAGTAGTTTTTCTAATCTACTTCTTCCATGCAAGACACAGCTTCTTCCTCTTCTTCAAAGTGGAAATCACACCAGGAGCTCAACTACTAGTTTCCTCTGCTGTTGTGAATTTCCATCAATCCCCAGGCCTAGCTTTACCCTGGGGTAAGTAAAGGTTGCAGGAGGTCTGGAAACCTTAAAGAAGAAGCCAAAAGATAGCAGTACCTTTTGAAAGAGCACTACCTCCAAGTCATTGACAGCCTTATTGATTTTGTCCACCTCAGCCTTTTGCCCATGTCTGCACCATGGGATGGTCAGGGTTATCTTGAAGTGTTGGTGTAGCACAGTCCACTGTACTATCACAGTCTAGTCATAAGTGCTAATCCAGTTTAGAAATTACAGATAAACCTGACCATCTCAACCTTTTTATCCAGTATTTTCATAAACTTACAAAGGATCTCAAATGTTTCCTTGTTGCCTCCTCTGTTTTCTTCCTTTCCACCTAATCCTCAGGGAGTGCCAAGCCTTCCTAGTGTGAAAACCTCTCTTCCCAAACTCCTTTAGCTGTTGCACAGTGTTGGTCAATATGTGCAGGCACCTCAAAGCCCCACTTCCACATATGCTCCACAAAAGCAGGGTTGGCTCTCTACTCTCATCAGTAATGTGACAGATATACAGTGTCACCTTCATGTGAGAGACTCATTCTGACAGAGCAGTCATATCCAAATGAGAAGTGCAGTCAATCATTGTATCTTATCACTGGCTGGTGAGACCTTACAGATTCCAAGTTCTTGATTTTTACAGAATGCCTCATACAATTTCTTTTAGTTATTTTTGTTTCTTGCTAGCTCAGAGAAGAACTCAGGACACTTCATAATCATATTTTTATAAATGACTTTTAAGACTTTGCTCTGTTGTAGCATTTCTCAGGGCTCAGAGTCAAGCACACCTTAGAAAAAGTTGAGACACTGTGCTTTCAACTCCTCACAGCTGTCTAGGATCAGCATAGACTTCTATTGAATTTTTGTTTTCCTTATTTTCAGAGATGCCAAGGGGATATGACCAAGGGATAAACAGCAATGATGCCCTGAAATTCAGCCAACTTTCTACAGAAAGGTGCTTGATGTCAATGGACTCCCCAGTCATTGGTGAAGCTCCAATGGAAGTCTCTATGTTCCTTCTGGGGGGATGTTTCTGGTCTAAATGACCCTGATCAGAGTCAGTTCTGATGAATATATTTAGCTTTCTCAGTTTTCATTTTTCTTATTTTTACTGCTTCTATCCTCTTCATCTAAGCCAACACCTTCAATTTGGGGCTTCGGCTCATCACTATCTTCCTCCTCACATTTTTCTTCTTCTGCCTTGTCATCTCTGCTTCTTTCTCTTGTTCCTTTTCCAAATAAAGAGTGATGAGATAGCCTATAAATTGTGAGTGTTTCTTTGCCAATTATTTGGCTACCTCTCTTCTATATACTCTGTCTGGTCTTCTTGAGGTAGAAGATCACTTTGGTGGCTCAGTCAATGGACTCACCAGGGTCAGCACAGACAGTGAAGGAATCCCTGATGAAGCTTCCTGGGCTCCTGTTGATTACTGTGATGACTTAGGGTCACAACCACTTTCCCTGCCACCAGATAGGCAGAATAAAACCCAGCACCAAATTGCTCAATGGTGGAAATATCTGGACCTACCTCAAGAGCTACCATAAATGTTCTAGTGCCAGACTTAGCAATGATCCTCAAGCCATTTAGGAAATCAGCTTTGATCACCAAAGTCATGGTGAGTTCCTAAATGTTAAGAATGATGCTGGTTTTCATCTCTTTACTTCACCTTGATCCAACTTAAAACAATCTGTCTGACTCTTCCAGCAAGTCTTGTCCAAGCCATCATAAGCATTGTAGATCAAGCCCTAAAGGAAAATCTCTTGCTGGAGTAGAATATATTGATGATAAAAGATGCAGGGACAGTGGCTGAGCTGGAGACTGGCCACACATCCTTAGAGCAAGGCCAGTCCTGAGAACACAGAGCTCCAAAGGTGAGATGTAAACAGTAATTGGGACTAGACCAAGGCCAGTCCAGCAGGTGTGTGGTCTTGGTGTTCTCCCCTGTTAACTGCAGCACAGATAGTTTTGATCATGTTTTGCTTTCAGTGTTCAGGGAAAACACTGAGATGCATGTTTGACTCTGTTGCATGATCCCCTCTCCACACACCTTTTACTGTATGTAAATAAAGATGCAGACCATGCTGGTTATACCTGCCTCTCCATCAGAGAGAGCAGGACACATCTGGTCCCAGCTTGTCTTTTAGTATGTGTCTGTAGGTTTTTTTAATCTCCTGTCATCCCCTCACAGGACCCTGCTCGCTGTGCAGGTCACACAGCAGACATGAATTTGGCAATTTCTTCCCACAAGGCAAAAGTGTCCAACTTCACCAGTGGTGTACTTCCTGGAGCATGTTGAAGGGAGAAGAAAGTAAGGGTCAGAGAGCAGGGTGGCATGAGACAGTGTTCAACTCATGCAGCACCTAGGTTGTGCAGGGGTATTTCACTAATCACCTCTAAAGATTTCACCTCACTAGAGTGGCAGTGGGCATTAAGATTCCAACACATGAACACTGGGGGGATACTCCCCAAAAGCCATCCAGCTTCTCATTTACTAAAGACCACCTGAAGTCCTACTGCAGCTTCTCAAACTGCAATCTTCCTACACATTGTTAACAGCACTCCATGACAAAGAGCACCTCACATTCCCATTTCTATCTCCCTTGCCCCACTCCCCCTAAAAACAAAAGTGAGCTTAGACTCAAGAGAAAACTACCCTACTTTTAAAAATGTGGTTCAGGAGTAGGAATTTCTGCTACGTTCAGGGAACCCTCAGATCCAGTCCTAGCCCAGGCCTGATGAGTGTGTGGGAGAGCTTCCGACTACCCTGTGCTGGCAGCACCTACTGCTGATTGATGATGTAGAGTGTGCCTAAGGAGTCACATGGATAGAAAACATTCTCTCAGGCTTTCACAGAGAGCACATTGGCCAAGCAATGTCCATGACTCATTGACATGGCTGACACTGACAAAGGTTCTACAATCTGAGGTACAGGATCTCAGCATAAATCCTGAG
>NDGM011172759.1:0-17443 GCA_002564305.1 Octomys mimax | reverse complement strand
AATAAAATAAAATAAAATAAAATAAAATAAAATAAAATAAAATAAAATAAAATAGTAGACTCTCTGGTATAGTCTCCAGGGTCTTCCCTCTCATTTTTATCCTGCAAATTGATGGGTGGATTCGGCAGTCTCACCGCTATTCCCTGGCACGGAGCCAGCAACCAGACACCCAGACAGAACTCTCAGGATGGGAGATTGATCTCAGGGTCAGGGACGCAGAATCTTCAAAGAAGCCCTGTCCAAAAACCTTCCTCAGAAGAGGTCTCTTTCCTTTTCCTGATAAATGGTCAGCCTACTAGTGGGCCGGGAATGTTTGGCTGACTCGCCTGGGAACGCAGCTGTGGGCCTCCTGAGAAGCGGCTCCACTTGCTCATGACGCATGAGTTTGGATGAGAAAAGCAGGAAATGTTGCCACCGAGCCCGCCTCCCCACTCTGCTAACAAGCAGCCATGGGAGAATTTAATTGGCATGGGTCCAGAGAGGCTAATTATTTCCTACGGTGGCATACAGCAGGCACTCAGCGACTGGGAATTGTAGGGGCTAGAGGATGTGTGTGCAAGCCGGGGCCCTGGAGTGTGCAGCCTTTGGGGGGAGGGCTGGGGAAGGGATGGCCAGCAGCAAATCTATCCTTCATTCAGCTGAGTCCAGCTGAAGTAACAGCATTTGGGTCCTTGATTTGGGAGATCAGGTTACACTGATCTGAAGGAACTGGTTGAAAATCACATCATCCTCTAAAACTGAAACCAGCGAAAAGAATAACAATAACAGTAGCATTGCTTTCTGAAGTTCTTTTGGGTGTAGGATGCACACACATTCTTTTTATCTGATGCTTGTTATTCAGTTAATCTAGGTCAAGACATGGCAGGTGGGGTGAGTGTTGTTGGGTGCCTTGTGCTGTAAGGGTTGAGCAGCATCCTTGGCTTCTTCTTACTAGACGCCAAGAGTGCTTTCCACATGATAATTCTGACTGCCCCAACTGTCTCCAGCTACTGTACCATTAGTATTTCTTGGGATGGGGGCCTAAATGGGTCTTGGATGGAACCAGAGATCGACGTTAAAAGGTATATTACTTTCTGTGTTAAAGCAGTCAAATTACTTTTAGATAGAGAAGGTTCCCTTGGAGGACTTGGCCTCAGTTGGTAAAGATTAGTGATTTTGGTTACTTCATGGGTTTTCGTTTGCTTTCTCTGAAGATGAGGCTCAGAGGGGAATCCACAGTAACAGTCCCACTTACTCCACAGCAGTTCTTGGACCTTTTGACCTTGGAGTGAGGGTGACAAACTCTCCTGGTGTGCCAAGGAGGGCTTCTCCAGGATGTGGAACTTCAGGTGCTAAAATGGGAAAGTCCCAAGGAAACCCAGCCAAGCTGCAGGTTGCGGCTGGAATGGGAAGAACACAAAGCCTTTTTGGAGAGCCCAGTACACTGAGGCCCTGCCTGGAAAAAGCAGATTCCAGCAGGGTTCTGTTCAGGTGGAAAGAGCGTGGCCAAGCCAAGGACGTGTCTTATCTGTCCAGCATTGCTTGTTTTATGTTTAGGGGTTCAAAGTCAGGGTGTCCTAAGGAAAGACTGTGAGTTCCAGGTAGGGATGACTTTCAAGGACTCTAAGACTTCTGTGAATTCACATTCCCTTCCTTCATAAAAAGAAAAGAGCAGGAAAATAACAAGAAAATCCCCCACATCTTATTTAAGACTTTATTTATATAAAAGTGGAGAACTCAGACCAGATTATTATTATTTTCTCTTTTTCTTCTTCTTCTTCTCCCACCCCCTTCTTCATCTTTTTCTTTGTGTTACTGGAACCCAGGGTCTTTGCTCTGAGGTCTGTCCCCAGGGCTTTATTTTTTTATTTTTTTATTTTGAGACCAGGTCTTGCTCAGTTGCTGTTATAGTTAGTGTCTAGTTGTCCCTCCAAAGTCTCATGCCGTTATGGGGTGGACTTCTAGAGTTTGTGATTAATCCAGGATCCAGTGCCAGGATTATGGGTGTGAGTGCTGGTAGTTGTGAGTGTGAGTGCCACACCCGGCCTGGGGCAGATAGCCTCAATACAACATAAGGGAGACAGACTTGCTCTTTGTTGCCACTGCTCCTTCTTCTTTTGCTCTTGTGGTTTTACTGTTTTCACCCCCATGAACTGCTGCCTTCTGCCATGTGCCACTTGCCTTGGAGCCAGCTGAGTATGGACTGAAACCACTACTAACTGTGAGCTAAATAAACCTTTGTTTCCTTCATTTTGAGTGTTGGGTATTTGTCCCAGCAATGAAGGAAAAAGTAACTAAGATAGTTGCCAAGGTTGTGTTTGAACTTGGAGCTCTCTTATCTCAGCCTTCCAGGGTGCTAAGATTACAGGGGTACACTACCACACCTGGGCTTTTCTTCTAATTTTATTAATTTTTTTTGTATCAAGAATTGAACTCAGAACCTTGCACTTGCCAGGTAGGCACTTGTGCCACTGAGCTATACCCCCAGCCCTTTTCTTCTAATTTTAAACTATAGTAAAGTTACGACATTCTCATGACCCTTTAAAAGTTTTATGAGCCTGAGGCGCTATGTCTACTCTGCCCAACAGGCAAGCTGGCCCTGGTTACAGCACTTGAAAGAGAGGCTTGGAAATATAGAAAGTTTGGAAGCACTAAGGCCAGTGGTTCCTAATCTGAATGAATTTACATGGGAAGAAAAAGTATTTCTTTCACCTGTTGACATTCTCTAACTGACATTTCACATTTCCTTCTACTCTTACTGTAGGCAGCAAATCAAACCCTTTCTGGCAAGACCTGCTGCCCTGTCAGCAGAAGGAATGGCAAGTGTCTTCAGATCATGTTACAGTTGTGATAGATGCCTTGAAACTGCATCTACCCTCAACATTTCCTCAAAATTGTGATAATTTAGTAGGCCAGCTGCTAGATCATGCTCTAGATTAGCTGGTCTACTATATGAGCTTCTTGAGTAACACCATCTTACTTCCATATAAAGTTCATGACTGGGGTTCCTCCCTTACTTCCAGTCCTCTGACTTGGCTTTGCTCATCTTATAGAGGAACACAGGGCAGGGTTAAAGACATGCTGGTAAAGCGACAGCCCAGGTGTGCAGCCTGAGAAGGTGTTAATTGGCAACCAGGTGAAGTGGTAGTAGAGGCCCAGGGAGGTTGCATTGGCCATTTTATATTTTTAATTGTGGCTTGGTGGTTATCAGAACAGCACAGGCCCTTCTCCTGGTGAAGACAGGCTGAGTGTCTCCTTCTGCAGTGCTTATTTGTTCTTAACCTTCACTGAGCACATTCTGGGGGCCACACCTTTTGTGGAGTGCTTGGCAGGCACTATGCCGTTCAGGCCTCACAGTAGCTTCACAGGGAAGGTGCTCTTATTATGTATATTTTTGCATGTGATGTAATGGCAAGAGATCCAATGGAGCAAGCAACTCACCTAAATCCATATCAATAGTAAGTGATAGGGTAAGATTTGAACTTGAGCAAGTTCTTCCACAAATTTCTTTCCTTAAAATTTTTTTTTAAATAATCGTATTGGTGGTTGTTTTTATTTAATAAAACATTGTTTTGCCCCATGGTACTAGAGCTGGAACCCATGGCCTTCACAATGAGCTACATCCTTTGCTCACTTTTCTTAAGATAGGCTCTTGGGAAATTGCTAGGGTATCCAGGCTGAGTTCAAACTTTTGATCCAGCTGCCTCAGGCTCCCTGAGAGCTGGGATTACAGGCATGTGCCACCATGCCTGGCTCGAATTGTCTTAAGTTTTAGATGGTAGCACATCGTAGATCTATCAGTTGATAGGACATGAAAGCAGCCTAGAGGCTTGTGATCAGGTAGCATATGAAATGGTGAGTTCTTAGAACTGCAAGCACCTGGAGTGGAAGATGTCTTCCATCCTTAATCCCATCCAAAGTTTGCTACTCTGTGAAAATCACAGAGGCTGGTGCCAGACAGGTGCTACATAAGGAGTCTTGGAGAAGCACTGAGGTCAGAAGAGAAGCGTTTCTTCTTAAGTCCATGCGTAGGTCACAAAACTCCTACACAGAGATCCCTGAATTTTCAGTTAAAAAGTGAGGAGAAGAACATTCATCATTGTTTACTGTTTAGTTAAGTTCGAATTCAAGTCTTCCCTTATTGCAACTTTGAGAGAAGGTGCTGATTTTAATCTGGGACACTGTCACAAGGTTGGCTTGCCATCAGAATTGCTCCATTCCAGGTCTGGGTCTAGCTTCTGACTACTTTCTGCCATCCAGGAAGGTCATTGCTCTGTTGCAGCCACTCTACAAGGCATGCCGCCTTTGTCACCATCTGTTTATATCCCAGAGAAAGATTTGATGTTGCAAAACATTGAAACTTAGAGTAATTAGGGCAAGGAACAATCCATTCCTTGTTTTAAATCAAGTTGTCATAATCCAAAGGCACGCTCCAACCTTAATAACAAACACCCGATGTTATGACATTTTACCTTTTCCAACTATTTATGTAGGCGCAAATATTGTGTTTAAATTTTTAAACTATACAGTTAACATAAAACAGTGCGCTTACTTAAATATAGTAAAAATAAAGTTAGTGATGCCAATTTTGTCTCCCTCCTAGGCCTTGGTCTTTAAATAGACCATTTGTTCAACGGCCGTCTGCTGCATGGTCAATGTCACACATCAGGCTTGGCACAGCACAACTCAAAGTGAACCAGAATCGATTCCCTTGCTCTGAGCACATGTGAAACCAGGAGGGAAACAGCAGGGGCCCCTCTTTCATCCCCTGTGCCTGTTCATTTCTCACACCCAAGAGATGCCAAATTTATCTGCACTCTACCCAGGGCTGTAGCTCGTGGTGCAGTGTCTGCCTGGAGAGTGCAAGGTCCTGAGTTTGATACTCAGTTAAAAAAAAATCTGCACTTTTTTTTTCTTTCTCTGAAAAGCCCTGCACCCTTAGATCCAGTTATCAGGAAATCTGCAGGCCCTCAAATATCCCACAAAAACACCCAACTCACACTTGAAGTATGATTTTTCAGTAGTTTTATGACTTAGGCTATGATACACACAAATGATGGTTGTAGCAGAAACAGTATTTCATAGTCAACCAAAGAAAGACAAAGCGTGTGATACTTGTGGACTGACTTCCAGGCTCTCCATCCCACACTCAGACAGCAATTGGATTTTAACAAGGAGTGGGGTTTGTGGTTTGGGAAGCATGGTGTTTTTATTGCCTTGGGTCATATTTGAAATATTTGCAGTTGTTGAAAATAGCGTAATGTTATTTTTTCCCTTGTCTTCAAAACAAACTTAGCAAGCTTTTATAAGTCATAATAACAAGCATAAAATTGGGACATTGGAAAACCCATGGGCAGAGCTTTGGAAAATCCATTCTCCCTCAGGACAAGTGTTTAGATCTGGGTGTAGAGGGTCATGAGGCTCTTGGGGACTCACTGACCTTGAGTGACTTGGGGGCCTTGCAGGAAGGGGAGTGGACCCCATGAGCAACAGACTTGGCACCTCCAGCATAACTCTTCTCCAAAGCCAGGATGCAAGTGTGCAGGGGCTTGGGGATTTTCCTTCTGGCTAAGATGGCCTGTGATTTATACTGCAAAAGCTTTTGAAAGAAAAAAAATAACAATACAGATAACTATATTTATTTAATACACAAATTCCCCAAACCCATTCTCAGGCCATCTGTCCCATGAGCCTCCCTGTCTGGGACCTCTCCCTGGGCCTCAGATGGGGCACACACTGAGACATCTGGCCTCAGATGCAAGGGTATTGCTTCCTGCCTATTATGAAAATTAGTTGAAAAATGAACAGCAATCATTCTTTGCCCAGAAGGAAATATATATATATATATATATATATATATATATATTAGTATTTCTTTAGTATCTCCTAGGCTGTCCTTGAGTCAGTCTTATATGTGCTATCATTCACAGAAGAAAACTGATATACAGAGAGGTGAAATAACTTGTGCAAGGTTGCACAGCAAGGCAGAACATGCTGGAGGTAAGATCTTACTGCTGGCTCTAGGTCAGGGGTGAGCACTCCTGGGTGTTGCTCTTCCCTGCCCAGGCTTGTCTCTGGAGTCTGGGCTTAAATAAACTCACTTTCATGTATCAGAAATTCTGAAATCCTGATGGGAAAGGGAGCATAGTGTTTGGTGATTTTCCTTCTAATTTTCAGTGTTAAAAAATGATACTCTTAGATGTATTTGGAACCCCAAAAAAGAGCAAACCCAAAATAAGAAAAACATTCTTTGCCTTTTAAACTGTACTTTATCTCCCTTAAAGATCAAAAGAATAAAGGAAAAGAAAAGAAAAGAAAAAGTGCCCTTGATTTGTGCCTGCTTTTTGAGATTATCTTCCCCAACTTTTAACTATCCAGTTCTAGGAAAGCAAGAGAAAGAAGATCGAAAAGACATTGAAAAACTCCTTGCAACACTGCACAGGAAGCAACAGAATGCAGCGAGAAGCACTCTGCTGGGGCCCAGCCTGCAGGCCTGGGCTGGAGTGTGGGAGCTGGGGTCTGGGGCGAAGCTCAGAGGAAGGCCTTGCTCCTGCGTCCTGGGATAAAAGGCCAGAGAAGAAAGGCGCCTCTCAATGAATGGTGCTCAGAATGGGCTCGAAACATGGGAAATGGGCCCTCTCCATGAAAAGCTGAAAAAGTGCCTTTTTTGTTAATTCTCCCCCGCCCCCTGTGAGCTCCCCCCACTCCTCCTTGACCCTTCCCCAGCTCATCTTGCTGGGCCTGGAGAAAGGGCTTCTTGTGTAACCCATCTGCCTGCTGAGCATCCCCTTCCTTTTATCTCTGCCCAGGCCTGGCAGTTAGGCTGGGGTTTCAGCTGCCAGAAATTTTGGTTTCACATCAAATATTCCCAAGATGGGCATCTGAGAAATGTCAGTTACATCAAAATTGCCTTCTCTAACAAAGATGCCAGAAAAGCTCTTTCCTTAGTAAGGTTGGGAAATAATTTGCTTTTCAAGATCATGCCAGTACAAACTCAGATCCACATTTGGGAGGGTCTGATTTAAAGGGACAGGGAACCACTTTGGTTTTGCACCAGAAAAAGAATTGATTTTAAATTTGAGGATGGAAAAGCTGTGTTTTATGTATGAATGTTGCACTGTGACAATCTCCAGAAGAGGGTTTGTGCCTAAGGATAGGTAGGGAAGTTTTAGAAGATGTTAAAAAAAAATTACCAATGGATGACAGCTGGTGTGGCTGACAAAGTCAAGAGATGGATATCATGGAGGTAAGAGGATAGAGAATGGGGAGAATTTCATAGAGACAGTTCATGGAACTGCAAGAAACAAAGAAGGAACACTCGGTTGTAGCAGGGTGGGCCCTGTCTCATAATTCCTCAGGACACACAGCAGAGAAACTTGGAGAGGAGGAACATGGAGCGAGGCAGCAGAGGCAGTAGAGGGAGCTGGTACAGCATTTGTTACCTAATTAGTACCCATTTGCAGAGTTGCTCTTTGTTAGGCTGGCACTTATGTAGGAGCAGAGGTGCAGTGTGGAGGTTGGGAGAGGTTGAGAGGCTGAGATGCAAGGGTGATGTTGAAGAGATCAGGGTGGAGGTAAAGTAAACAGCGAATCCACCACTATGACCCATGTGACCATCCTAAAACTCCAGATTTGGAGGTGAGCAGAAAGGACCCCTTACCCTTTGGAGCCCAGGCCATACCTCTCTACCCTTATTTGTCTCTTCCTCTGTGAAGAATAAGCAAACACCTCTCATCAGCCTGCTTTACCTTTTGACATCAGCTGGAGGCCCTGGACCAGACAGGCCTTTCCAAGAAGGGAATGAGAACCAGCACTCTAGCTACACCTTCTGCCATGATTGCCCATCATCATGGAGAAAGAAGCATTCCTCTCCATGGCCTAGGTGACACTTCCAATGCTCAACCAAAGCATGTCTTTGAAAACAAAGGTGGGTGCAGTTAAAGTCATCCCAGGGCAACAGAATCTGCCCCAGGAAAATCAAGACAACTTGTCAGATCTAGGAGGCTCTTTTGGACCTGGTCCCCTCCCTACCATCACAGCCTCATTCATCTCCCTTGCTCTGGGCTTCATCAGTGCTGGACTCCCTTTGCCACCTGTGCCCATCCCACTCCAGGGCCTTGGCATGTCCTGTTCCCTTTGCCAGGCTCACTCTCACTCACCCAGTTTGCATGGTAGTGCCCTTTGGTCTTTCCCACAGAGCCCTGTTCTGCCCTAGGAAATTTCTCTGTGTTTCGTGGCCTCATAGACCAGGTGAGGATAGGCAGTATGTGCACTCACTGTGATTAATACGAGTGAGAGTGCCAATGAGCACCTGAATGGATGAATACATGTTAATATCCCTTTGTCCTTATCAGCTTGGGCTACATAGAAAAGCAAAAACCCTTTATTACCATTCTGGAGGCTAGATAGCTTAGCTCATCCGTGCTGAGATGGGGGACAGAGACAGAGAGAGACACCCATAGGCAGAAAGACAAAGACAGAGACCAAGAGATAGAGACAGACAGAGACAGAGACAGGGACAGAAACAGAATCAGAAGCAGAAACAGAAGTTATGAATACTTCTCTGCTGCCTTCTCTTATCAGGGCACTGATCCCAACCTGAGGACCCTAGCCTCTTGATCGCATCTAAACTTAATCACCACCAGAGGCTCTATCTCTTAACACCATCCAAATGCCATCTCTCTGGGGGCTAGGGTGTTAGCAGGGGGATTTTTTGAGGCATGCAGCTCAGTCCATGACATTCTTTGATTCTCCCAATAAACTATGTGTTAAATCTGCTTACTTAGTGATGTTACATTGCTCATAATTTCCAAATCATAGACTATCTATTTTTAAATAATTACAGATTAACAGAAATTTGAAAAAATAATACAGAAAGAGGCTCTGTGCTCCCTTTACCCCATTTCCTGCATTTTACATAATTTAGTACAGCTTCAGAGCCAGAGCGTCAGCAGTGGTGTAACTCACGCACTTGGTTTGAATTTCACCAGTTTTAGCTGTACTCATTTATGTTATTGTGTGTTTTTAAAAATATTTATTTATTTATTTGTTCATCTATTTATTTGGTACAGGGTCTCGCTAAGCCTGGTTTCACTGGCGTGCACAGCACGCCCAGTTTCCGGGTCCAGCATGCAGTATCGGGGATGGCACCCGGGTCCTTGAGCTTGCTAGCCAGGTGCTTAGACCACCGAGCTATCTCGCCAGCCCTATTGTGTGTTTGTATGTGCTTCTAGTTCTGGACAGTTATAGTGCACATATAGATCTGTGCAGCAATCATACTCAAGATCCAGGATTGAGCTGGTCACAATGGTACATGCCTACAATCCAAACACTGTGGGAGACTGAGGCAGGAAGATCATAAATTTAAGCCCAACCTTGGCAATTTAATGAGACCCTGCCTCAATATTTAAAAAAAAAGGATGGAGGGGTAGCAAAGTGGGAAAGTTCTGAGTTCAATCCCCATACTGCAAAAGCAAAAACAAAAACACCAAAGACGCAGGATTACTCCATCACTCCGAAGATCTCCTGAGCTACTCTATTATGGCAAGACTCACTCATCTCCTCCCACCCTATTCTTCAGCCTGGGAATTATCCTTCTGCTTCCCATCCTTACATTAGATGAGCCGTTGAGTGTCTAGCACCCTGTGTTTACCTTGCAAGGCAGTTTTGGGAGGGGGCTGCATCTTCTTGCAGGGCCTGCCTCAGGCTCCACTGTTCCCCCTGGGGTTAGTATACTGAGCTCTCTTTTTTCTTTTCTTTTCTTTCTTTCTTTTTTTCTTTCTTCCTTTTTCCTTCCTTCCTTTTTTTAAAATTTTTATTTTTTAAAGAAGATACAAATTAGAATTAAAACCAAAAAATTAAGGGTGATATAGAATTTCACTTAACAAAGTAATATGAATTTCACAGTATTTGTTGTAATCTATAGTGTTGTCTTCCAAACAGTTACTCATATTACCAGATATATGCATGTAAAATTGGAAGAAGACAGAAAAAAAGAAAGAAATGTATAAGAAATTAAGAAGAGAAAAAGTAAAAACAATTGAAAAAATGAAACGAAACAAATTAAATCCTTAACTGCTTCTTTCCATAGAGGGAATATGCCAGCATCTGCTAGTCTAAATGGCCTGGTTATGGTCTTCACATCGTCTCCTGCCTTCATGACTATGTTAAAATAAGAACAGGAAACTATGTAAATTGGCAATAGATGTCAGCAGTTGGGACTGGGGAGGGTGTATTTGCTTATCCAAGTTTTTGTTCATCTATCAAGTAAACACATGGAGCTCTGACCTTCGATATATTTTTCATGCATGTTGAAGGCAAGTGTTGGAAGATGTTGGGAGCAACAAGCTGTGACCCCACCCCCACTCCATCTGAAGCAGGCTGTGGTTCTCAAGCGGAGACAAAACAACCTCCAATGGCATGAGGCTTTCTCAGAAAGTGCTATATTCCTACCCTCTTGAGTTGTTAGAGTTGGAGGTCTTCCCTGACTTTTACAGCTGGATTAGATGAACCGTCTGGCGTCTCGCACCCTGTGTTTACCTTGCAAGGCAGTGTCTAGAAGCTGAGCCAGAACTGACTGCTTTCTGCAGAACTGAGTGCAGAACTGACTGCCAGTCATCCCCATTAGATTATAAACTCAAGGAAGATGAGGGCCATATTTGTCTTCTTAACCACATTGGTTAAGCATAATGCTTAATCAGGATATTATGCATGATCATGCATTTATTAAACAGATGAATAAATGACCAGCAAAGACATAAAATTATTAATCAGCACTTCATGATAGTTAAAAAATTATCTGGACTTATATCATACATTCTGGTCCTTAGTACAAGAATTCCCCCAAAACTATTATCATTCATCCTATGACTCAGTGGTTCTCTGAGAGTGTACTAGAATAACCTGGAAGATTTGTCATTAAACTACAGATTCAGGGACTTTATCTGTAGTTTCTCATTTTGTTTATCTATGATAGGGCCCCAGACTTTTATTTTCAATAAGCATGAGAGGTATACTGACACTGCTGATCTAAAACCTCACTTTGAGAACCACTTCGATAAAAGAGGAATTATGCTAAGATTCTACTTCTTTTACTTTACTTACACTGCAGGATTAAAAAAACCCACAAGCACAACTGCTTATGATAAAAAGTTTGCATTATTAAAATGTGATTTAAAGAACTTAGGACACTATCACTCTGACTTTGTGAGAGATGACTGTGCTAGGCTTTTCATCGATGTGGATTCCATGTCTAAAAGGCAGATGGAGGCAAGACTCTGTGCTTTTCAGTGTAACCTGGCTTTGAACCTCACTTCATCACTGCCAGCAAGGAGAATGCACAATTTACTTTCTCTCTTAAGGTTTCAAAATATTTATCTATAAGATAAAGACAGTAAAAGACTTTTTAAAAATGTAGTTAGTACAGGATCTACGGAGCCTCACTACACAGATCAGTCTCGTAGTGATCCTCCTGTTTTCAGCCACCCAAGTGCTGAGATTACAGGCACACATCACCACACCCAGTCTCAGTTGCTGTCTCAATGTACCCTGGGGGCAGGGATGGCACAGGATGCTGGCGATCAAACCCTGGTCCCTGCGTCTGCCTAAGCAGGTCTGCTGAGCTATCCTGCTGGCTCATAAAAGACTCTTTTCAGTGCTGGGAGAAACAGAAAAAAAGCCAACAAGTATCCTCTCCAAAGCAGATATGAATTGAAATTGGGTGACTTGGTGAGCTGCTCCTTGGGCATCACTAGCAAAAGACTTCTCACCATGCAGATATCCTTGAAAGTGGACAGCAACTATTATCAATGCAGGAGATTTTCATAAAGTTGATAAGAAATGTTAGAGAACTATTTTCAAGTCCCTCATCAATGAGAATCTGTAGAATTAGGTTAGTCTACAAATAAGTAAAAGAAAATCCAGGCAAAGTCAGCACAGTTTTAAAAGATAATTATTTGGTTACCCAAAACAGTAAGTTTGCATAGAAATGAATACAGTATTTTTTGAAACTATTTAGTTGCTGAGTTGTTTGGTTTTTTTTGAAAATCCAATTTTATTTTATTTTGAAGAGTAAAATCAGAGGCAAAAACAAATACAAAGACAGAAGCAAGGGTAACATACAATGATATACATGTTACTGATTTTCAAAACAGGAATAGCTAACAAACAATACCTGTTATATTATTGTCTATTTTTACCATCAATTCTCTTGCTCAGGCTAACCTATATAGTTATGTAAGATTTGACAAATTGGGCCAGTGAGATAGGTCAGTGGCCTAAAGCACCTGCTTAGGCGAGCTGAGGCAGGCTCAGGGACCATGGGCTGAATTTTTTTTTTTATACTGAAAATTTTATTAGAAAATGTATCTCAGCTTCTCTGGTTATAGAGTTTAGAGAGTAAGAATTTGGCCAGAGAGTGATATTTACATAAGAAAAGTGAGTCTTTTAAAGAATAGATGCTCAGTGAATGACTACAATAGAAAAAATGAATGCCAAAGAAGTTACATATATAAGATGGAAAAATAATATCTAGTTAATTACTTGAGTACTATTTATATGAAATCCTATAGGCAGCAAATGATAAGGGAAATGTAGGATCCTGGTGACACGGAAAATATTCACCAATGACAAGAATGCTACAAAATCAGTTCCTACTTAAATTCTTCCTTGCTTAGCATCTGTTTGGTCAGTAAGGGACAGTCTTGGTTGCCCTTGCTTGTGGATGCTCTAGCAAACAGCCTAAGACATGAAAAAAATCTCCTCGAAAGTACATCAAATCTTATCAGTGCACAGGGTTTCATAAAGCTGATAAAAATATTTTGGAGAACTATTTTAAAATCACATAGAAACAGGGATGTAGGGGCCAGTGAGATAGCTCAGCGAACTAAGCGCCTACTTAGGCAAGTGTAGGGATGGGGGTTTGATCCCTGGCACCACATGTTGTACTGGCCCTGCCCCCTGGGTGTGCTGAGCCAGCCACTGAGACTGGGTATGGTGGCTCATGCCTGTAATCCCCGTGCTGTGGAGGCTGAAAATGGAAGAATCACTATGAGTCTGAGCTGTACTCAGACCCTGTAGCAAATACATAGAAAGAAAGAAAGAAAGAAAGAAAGAAAGAAAGAAAGAAAGAAGAGAAATAGGGATGTAGTAGAATTAAGTCCACAGATGAAGAAGAAAAAGTACCAAAAAATGAGTTATCACAATTTCAAAAGATAGTTGTTTGGCTGCCCAAGGATTGAGGGAGACGTAAAGAAAAGCAACGAAGCCCTGACACAGCTGCACAATTGACTTGTGGTAAAACTGCAGAAGTCAAACAAAAGGGGATCGCACCATGTCATGTGATCACTGGTTTTGTCAGAAAAATTATGGTAACAACTATAATTCTTCCTTTTTATAAGAATTAGAAATTATAATTAATTATAAATAATATAGATTAGATATAGAATATAAATGATTGTTATAATTATGATCCAAAGAAGAGACTGGCAACCTATAGCTTAAAGCCCAAATTTAGCACACCACCTGATACTATAAATAAATCTTCATTGCACCACAGCTATACCCATTCATTCCTTATTATTGATGTCTGTGTATATATTACAGTAGTAGGAGCAGAGACCTCTTTGCTCATAAAACTAGAAATATTTCTGACCTGGTCCTTTCAGAAGAGGCTTGCTGACCCTTGACCTACTTTTATTTATTTATTGATACAGGGTCTTGCTGTGTAGTGTGGACTCCTAGTGATGCCTCAGCCCTCCAAGCACTGTGATTACAGTCCTGTGCCACCATGCCCAGATTGAACTCAAAGGCCTTGCACTTGCCAGGCAGGTGCTTAGACCACCGAGCTATCTCTCAGTCCCCTACTTTTTTTAAAATAAATTTTTTCTATTTATTTTTGCTTTTGTTTTAAAACAATATGTTTCTAGTGAAAACATCCTCCTTTACTACTCATAGTGACATTTTGATTTCTATGTTAAGTTGACTTATGATGGCCATTACTTACCTTTTCCCAAAGTGTTTTTAGTGCACGAGGCATCCTTATAATTCAGGACAAAACACGACAGTTCATAAAGATGGTTGATTACCAGTCCACAATGTAGGAGCATATGGCTGTGGGGTAAAGACTGAGTGGGTTTCATCTTGTGCTTCTACTGACTGGCTGTGAGGATCCAGCAGGATCGTTAACTGCTCTGAGTCTGAGGCTCCTCCCTGTCAACTGGGGGTAAGGATACCAGCTGTGCTGAGTCAGCAAGCTAAGACAAGCTAGCCTTGGGTTCGGCCCTAGCACTGAAAAAGTAAGCCCTGAACTTCCTTCTCTGTTTTGCTAACAGGTTCTCTGTGTTGCTGTCTTAGCCCGTACATTTCATCAAACAAACTAACACAAGTGAGAGATCCAGGCAGTTGGGAACTATTTCTCTGGCCAGCAGCAGCCAGGGAGCAGGCCCATAGTCCAACAACCTGCAGGGAATCAAGTCCTGCCAACAACCATGTGAAGTGGGTGGGCAATGGGGCCCTTCCCCATTTCAGCCTTAGATGTGACTCCTGTCCTTTTAGACATCTTGATGGTAGCTTACAAAGGACCCTGAATCAGAGGGCCTGCTCAGACCCCTGACCCTCAGAAACTGAGTGATAATAAACATGTGTTATTCTATGCCTCTAAGTTTTGGGGTAAATTGTTATACAGCAGTTGAAAGCTCATGCCAATTTCTTCCTTAAAATTTACTTGGGGAGTGTGGCTTGGTGGTAGAGCACCTGGGGTTGTATTTCCAGTACTGCAGGGATGATGTGGGAGAAGAGAGAGAAAGCAGGAAGAGGAAAAAGAAAAAGCAAAGAGGAAAGAGAAGAGGAAGAAGAGAATAAAGGAGGAGGAGGATAAGATGGGATGAAGGGAAGGGAGAGGGAGAGAAGTGAGGGGAGAGGAGAGGAGAGGAGAAGGAGAGGGGAGGGGAGGGGAAGGGAGGGGAATAGAAGGGAGAGAAGGGAGGAGAGGAGAGGAAAGGAGAGATTTGTACTCTTTCTTGCAGTAGTTATACTATTAGTAACTTGCCTTTCTCTCTGTTATTCTTCATCTAACACATGCTTTATTGCAGGAATACTGCTGACAGACTGATCTGACAATAGCACACCTCTGATTTTGTTCCTCTTCCTTTACGCTGTCCTGGTTACTCCCTGACTGAAGCTTAGGAGCTCAGTTCTTTCATCCAGAATTCAGGGCTCACTTTGATATCTGTCTTGTACCAGCTGCTAGAACCCCAGTTAGCACACATCACTCTGGTGCTTATAACAGCCTTTATTGGATTCCAGCTGCCACACAAATTCAGCCTGCTTTCTGCAACGTGACAGGCAAGGTTGGCCATCCTCTGTTGTCTCCTCCCTCTCTGGCTTCCACCCAGGGTTTCAACACCACAATAATATCAGGTGCTCTCTGACTCGTGGGTGGCTCTGTCTCCTGCCTCCCTCAACCAGCTTTAGGATGTGGGTTTCTCTCAGCCTCCATTGCTGTCTCTTCCTTTCAATCTCAAATCCCCTTCTCTGGAAAATTTATACTTCAAATTCTGCTCAGATCATCTGAATAATAAAGGGGGAAACAAACCCATAATGTTCATTTGCTTGGACCTGCATAGTCTGTCTCTAGAAGGATCCAGAACAAACCTGCAACTTCCATTGTCTCAGGAGGAGAGGCTGTGGGTGGAAACAGGTGATAGAGTTTTGGAGGGAGAATTTTCATTGTAAAGCCTTTTGTGTGCTTGTAATTTTGTAGCACATGAATATATTTGCCCATAGAGACCTTTAATAGAAATCATAACAAATTTGTAATCCATCCTTTGAAGAATTTTTAAAAAAATATTTATTTATTTGGCACAGGGCTCCCCAGTACTGAGATTACAGGTATGCACCACCACTCCCAGTTTAGGTGGCCAGCACGGGGGAACTGCATGCAGTACCAGGGAGTGAACCCAGGTCTTTGTACTTGGCAGGCAGGAACTTAGACTGCCGAGCTATCTCCCTGGCCCCCAATCCACCCTTTCTTAATCTGCCCTTCTCTAACTTTCTGTTTCAGAGCTGATTGTGTGGTGGCTTGTTTATATTAACCTTTTGGTTTTTTTTCCTTATCCCCTAGCTGTCTACTACAGTGCCTGATGCTTCATAGGCCCCCAAATATCTGAGGAATAAAAACAAGTAGGCTTTCAAATGTATTTCTCACCCTCCCAGCCTGCCCATGGTTCTGGGCTTTCCTGCCTCTGGGCCTTAGCTCCTTTGGTTCCCTCTGCCTGGATTTCCCTTTCCTTCCTCACCGTGCACCTGAAGTAAAGCACAGTCCTCACCTCAGGAAGTCACCTGCTCCTTGGATTATCCATTGATTTCTGAAGATTATATTATTTTATACTTTGGATCTGGGTTGACCAACAGCAGCTCATGGGCCAGGCATGTCCTATTGTCTCTTTCAGTAACTTTTTTTTTTCTTCAATGCTAGGGCTCACACTCAGGACCTTGCACTTGCCAGGCAAGCTTATGCCCCTGAGCCATCTCCCTGGCTCTATTCCCTTTTTCTGCACACAAAGATGTCCACTGCGTTTCTTTACAACAGCAGAGTGGAGTCCTCTGCAGGCACCGCAAGGCCTGAAAGCCAAACATATTTTCAACCTGATCTTTTACAGAAAAATGGTTCGCTTTTGATTTACATCATAGTTGTGTGCCTATTTAGTGTTCTTTTTAAGACACAAACTTGGACTCAGACTCAGCTGAAGCCAGCCCAAATCACTGGCTGAAGAGGCTGCTCCCCTCCCCTCAGAACCTTCTTATCCCTGTTCCCTGGAGCATTGTCCCTTCCCTGAGTCTCTACATACTCTTCTGCCTGGGACTCAGCATACAGCAGGAGTTCTAGTTCTCTCAGTCTTAGGGACTTTCATCACTGCCTTCTCCATTTAGACAGTATTGCTAGTCTGTGATCTATCACTACTGTGTTCCCGCATGACACATACTGCAAGCCATAGTTCTGATATTTATTTATGTGTACCACTCTCTCACCACACTGGAGCTCTCTGAAGGCAGGGATTGTATCTATCTAGTTTCCTGCTCTATTTGCAGTGCATGAATAAATACTGTAGGGAACACTATTGTTTTGCTAAGCGCATGAATGGATAACTAGAATCTGTCTCCATCAGAGTGACTAGTTGAGTGTCTAATACACGCTCAAAACTATGTGTTGAATGAATTAATAATGTAAGAGTGGACACTTAATCATGATGATACTGGTAGGTGAAAGTAACTCATTGCACAGTTCTTTTGACTCTTTAATATTAGGCTCATGGAAAAGGATAGCTTCCTTCAGCTCCAGTTAAATTATCCTGGATAAAGGAAAGGAAGTCAGCTCTCAGGGGACGAGCCAGAATATTCTTCTGTGTGTGTGTGTGTGTGTGTGTGTGTGTGTGTGTGTGTGTTGTGTGTCAGAAAGAGAGAGAGA
>NDGM011172752.1:0-12603 GCA_002564305.1 Octomys mimax | reverse complement strand
TGTGCGTCTGTCCTACCCCCCTCCATGTGACCTCCCCTCTCAGGCCTGTCATTTTTTCATTATCATCTCCGCCCCAGACCCAAACTTATCCCCTGCTTTCCTGTTTGCAGTTAAACTCTATCTTATCCGGAACCCTGAGCCACATTGTTCTGCGGTTACCAGAGAGGGAAATGCCAATATGCCAAGGAACTGCCCACCCGCTGACCAGCCTCTTGGGCTGTGCTGGAGGGAATGGGGGGGGCGGATCAGCAGGCATCCTGAGCTTGTGTGGGCAGCAGGCTTTGCAGCGGGTGTGGGGCATAGGTATTTTCTTTCCTGGCCTGTGCTTTCCTCTCACCACTGCTGCTACGCAGAGACCCCGGCATTCCAGATCCCAGGGCTAATTTTAGCTGCTTGGGACTGGCTTGCACTAAGTGACCCTCAGCCTCCACCCCAGAGTTTACCCTGCCCTCTGGCTCACACCCTCTCCTCCGCCCCTGTCCCATGGACAAGGGGAATTACAATCCAAACCAGCAAACGATGTGGCCCCCACCAGCCTTGAGACCCTCAGGGAACAGGAAGCTCTGTGCTGGGGCAGGGTGGGAATGACTTCCTGCCTCCCAAATAAGGATGTGATGACTCGGGCCCCAGGGAGCTTTCAGCACCCCACTGAGGGGGCAAATGAGGACAGACTGACAGATGCCCATCAGTGCCCACCCACTGTCCTCTCAGCACTTGCCCTGGGCTTCAAGGCATCTCAGGAGCCTGGCACTGGGGTGTAAGAGGAGAAGGCAGGAAAGTTCCTTGCCTGCTCTCCTCCACCATGGAGCACGAGGCCCAGAGACGTGGCACGGCTGCCCCTCTTGGGGTGCCAGAGCAGAAGCCGAGTCCGGCACCCCAGCCTGGCCTCTGGCCTTGGGCTCATGGGCCACATTTCCCATCCGGGTCTCGGGCCCTGGAGGCACTCACAGACTTCACCAGCTCCCAGTGGCAGGGCTCGGGTGCCTAGTGCAGCTGGGGTGATACCCACGGGGAGAGGGGGGCGCCTGCCAGGGGCTGGCCAGGGGGCAAGCTGACCACAGGCTGGAGGCGGGTGGCATAGCTATGCTGGCCTGGCAGCCATGCCCCGCCCCTCGCTCTGCCCTGCTCTCTATGCCCTCCATCTGCCCTCTCAGCCAGTGCACTCACTCCCGGCCTCAGTCTGGATCCTGGGTTTTACTCATGTGGGGGAGTAAATCTCAGATCCCTCAAGTCCCGCTCACTCTCAGGGTGCCACACGGATGGCACCACTCCAGACACTCCTGATAGGCTGCGTCCCCGTGGCTAGAGGCCTACAGTCCCAGTCTGCCTCAGTCCCCTTCTATAAAATGTGACATACCTTGGAAGGCGGCTGTGTGGATGAAGGGATGGCACGAAGGCACGCAGCACTGCTGAGGTCAGAGTGCGTCGTGACCTCACTGGGCCAGCGTAGCCTTCCTGAAGTCAGCCTGAGGGCCTGTGGCCCACACGTGCACAGCACACAGTCTGAGGCGCTCACTAAGGGACTCCTGTGGCCATGGACATCACTGTGACTGTGTAGCTGCAGTGTGATCGTGTTCAGTGTGGCTGCACCCAGCCGCCACGAGGCCAGAGCCACCACAGCCCGAGTCCACCCACACCCTCACCCGTGCCCGCATCTCCGAGCGGGCGCCACCCCTCACCTTGCAGTAGGCAGCCAAGGCTCAGGGAGAGAGGGCACTAATCCTAGATCACCACCAAGAGCTGGGGAGCTAGGCCTGAGCCCAGGCATGTGACTCTCCCGTGCATAGCTCCAGTCCCCAGCTGGTGGCCCTTAGCCAAGTGACCTACACAAGACGCCCCTAGTTGACATAATCCCAGGTCGACTCCTGCCTGCACTGTGTCCGGCGTGTCCTGCCTTGTTGGCCCAGCACCAGCGCAGATGCCATCTTTAGTCTGCTCCCTGTTCTGACAGGATTAGAGCCCCATGGCAAAGGGCAGTCTCAGCTGGGGAACCCCAGGGCCTGGTCTCTTCCTGTCACACAGCACTCAGCCTCAAGGAGAGGGCGTCCTTGGAGCTGAGACGGGGGCTCAGTGCTGAGACCCCCATCCAGGACAGGCCGCCCCGGGGGCGCCACTTGGCCTTCCTGTCCTGCACAAGCCCAGGTTCAGCTGGGCCTCTCCCAGCCCAGGCAACACCTCCCGAGGTTCTTATTTTAAGATAAGTTCCACAAAGCAGAGCAGGATGATGGATGCTAAGGTCTGAGGCTTTGCCTCTTCCTGCCTTCCCTGGAGAATGGTTTGAGGCTGTTTCGCTGAATCACTCCCCAAAAGTAGATAAACAGCAAAGAGGAAACCTTGCTCAAAAGAGACTCTGCCGGCCAGGAAGAGTGGCTGTCATCACTGGGGACTGCAGGGCTGGGGGCTGCACATCATTCTGGGACTCCGGACCCTGGACCTGGCCCACCCCTGGGAGTCTTGCAGGACCTGGTGTCCACCTGGGGTGGGCTGGCTGTGTCCCAGAGCCTTGGCATTCCCTGTCCTTGCAGCTGGCCCCTCCCCGCCCAGGGTAGTGGAACCTGCCCACAGTTCTGAAGGCCACCTCTGAGTTTGCTCAGCTTCCTCTGGTACCCATGCCCTGGGACTTGAGCACATGGCTCCCACCGGGCACCCTTGCCCTTGCTCTTGCTCTTGGCCCAGGTGTCTTCCCTGGGCTCCTCCCTTTTGTGAGGAGAAGATGACAGAGGCCAGGAGAGCTGTGGGACAGCCTGGGGCACGTGGCACCTTTGCTGCCGAGTTAAGACCTGGAGGAAAAACAGCGACCATACCACCATGTGGACCAGCAGGTGACTCTGGACCTCAGCTTCTCACCCTCGCTTCCCTACTAGGGTAAGCAACTGGGCGGCAGCGGGGAGCTCTGCGAAAAATGTGGGTGCCACTGCGCCCCACTCTCTCTGCCCTGGACTGCTGCCCGGCCAGTGTTGAGGTGCCCCCCAGAAGCACCTCCTCAAAGCATTCTGCTCTGCATCCTGGGTCTGATGGCTCTCACTGTACCCACCGTGACAGCTCAGGGCTGCTGAGGTAGCCCTAGCTTCTCCTATGTGTCCTAACACCGACAGGACCTGTTGCTGCCCCCTCCACTGGCCCCTGCATCCCCACCAGGCTGCCATGTGGGAGACGAGTGACGCCTGCACACACAGGGAGCCTTGGGCCACAGAAGGCAAGCACCTGGATGTGCCTGGGGCTAGTGCACGCCGAGGTCCCGGGCTGATGGAGTGAGGCTCCTCCGCCCCCAGTGGGCCCGGGGCCATGAGGTGGACCAGTTTGCTGTGGCCTCAGCAGCACTGCTACCTCTCTGAACCTCCAGTTCCTCCCAGAATGGATGGTCATGTTGGTGTGCGGCCAGGAGGAGCAACTAAGCCCACACACCAGCAGCCTCAGAGCCTGCGACTGAGGTCAGCAGCTCTCCGTGGGCTACGAGAATTGCTGCGCGGTGCAGAAACTCGTCCCGGGTCAGTAGAGCAGCCCTGTCAGGGTGAGGGCCTCAGAACTCGCAATGTGGCGGACACTGACTCGAAGCCGCTTCACCAGGAGCTGCTCCACCTCTCCTTCATTTCTCGAATGTCTGCTGAGCACCCAGCGTGCACCAGCTGGCTTGGGAATTCAGCAGTTGCAAGGTACCCTGGATCCCACTTGAATTCTCCTCCTGGCAGCCGGCTCTCCCTCTGGGCACCACGGCTAATTGCAGGGCCCAGAAAGCAGAACACTCTTAGAAGGTCAGGATGTAACTCACGAGTAACCCTCATTAATGTAGGCAGTGTCCATTCATTCCACGGGCCGTGGTCTGACACTTGTGGGAAGGCCGTTGACTGTCACCACACCTGCCAGCGATGAGAGTGCCCAGGCGCCCTCGCTAGGGTGCAGTAGAGGCTCCACCCTCCATGCTGGGAGCTGCGTCCCCTGCTTCTTCCTGCACTCCAGTACTTACTGTTCTGCTACAGTCAGCACAGAGTGAACAGAGACAGCGCCACGTGAGTGTGGAACAGGCATCTGCATGGAGCCCCTCAACTCACCTTGGCGCCCCCATCTCACCTCCGAGTCCCACAGCTCACCTCGAGGCCCCAGCTCACTGCAGAGCCCTCCAGCTTACCTCAGAGCTCCCAGCTCACTGCAGAGCCCCCAGCTCACCTCAGAGCCCCCCAGCTCACTGCAGAGACCCCAGCTCACCTCAGAGCCCCCCAGCTCACTGCAGAGCCCCCAGCTCACCTTGGAGCCCCCCAGCTTGCTGCAGAGCCCCTCATCTCCTGCAGAGCCCCAGCTTACCTCAGAGCCCCCCAGCTCACTGCAGAGCCCCCAGCTCATTGTGGAGCCCCCCAGCTCCTCGCAGAGCCCCCAGCTCACCAGCGTCCCACCAGCCGCTTGCTAGCTCCACACCGACGCAAACTCCAATGACTGGGCCTGCAGCCCAACTGCACAAAGGATTTGGGTTTGAGAACTCTCAGTGTTTACCTTTCTTCCCTGCAAGCTGCAGTCCCGTATACACTGAGAGAAGACCATACTGTTTTGTTGAAAACACTATGGAGAGTTGTTGATCATTAGAAAAGAAAACCGTGCCACTCACGGCAACCCCTCCCAGGGTCCGACCACTCTCAGACATTAAAGCCTGGAGCTGTGGCCGCGAAGTTGACTGCTGAGTGCAGGAGCAAGTACGGATGGCTTGCCCACGTCTTCTAGGGCAGCAACAGCGAGGACTGGCGTGGAAATGCACATGCCATTGTACTAGAAAGCAGTTCTGCTTCATTCCTACCATGAGCTACTTGTGCTTGACTCTCCTGCAGGCAGAGTACTCTGGATTTTAAGCATTGTGTGTAGGGGTGGGCTCTGGACTCCATCTCAGTGCAGCATCACATGGTTCTTGGTGCAGAAAGGGCACTGGGTTTGCAAGGAAGGGCTTCAGTGGATGATGGGGAGTCACCCCCAAAAGCACGTCGGGACCTCTTCTGGTCCTCGCCAGCGTGTGGGCCCTGGGTGGGTGTGCTTTCCAGGATCAGAAAGATGTGGCTTTGGGGAAGACAGTGAGTGGGCAGGGCACGGAGCCTGGTGCAGAGACTGAGTCTGACCCTCACCGGGTGCCTCTCGGTGTTGAAACCTGGCAGAGCTCCTGGTCTTCGCTTCCCTACTGTGAACAGAGCCCCGAAGCAGCCTGGATCACCCCACAGTGTGTCTTTGCTGCCCCGGGCCCGCCCTCAGGGGAACCTGCCCCTGCCCTGCCTACAAGGCAGGTGTGAGGCAGAAGCGGGCTGGCAGCCCCACCGGTCTGCACTCGGAGGTCAGCTGGTGGGGACTGTGCTCTGAACTCCATTTCAGTTCGGCCCTGGGCAACAGCAGCTCCAGTGCTCCCGCCTCTCGGGGCCGAGGCTGACCCGCGTCACTGAGAGACAGTTCTGGAACTCCGTGTTCTCAGCAGATGTGCACCACTGTGAGTTTCCTTCCTGTGCGCCACCCCATACGCACATGTGCGTACACACACTTCCTCCCAGCCCCTGCCCCTCTGCACTGGCCTCAGGGATGGGAGGGGAGGACTTGGGGTCCCACTGAGACTCCCCAGGGAGCATCCCAGACTGAGAGTCAGAGTCCCGTCCTATGCAGAGGAGTTGCCACCTCCCTCGAGGGCCCACGTGGCCGTGGGGAGAGAAGTGACTCAGACAGGGAGAATTCTTGGGGCCTCGCTGGCCCAGGCCAGGCTCCATCCCCAGAGAGGGCGAGAAAAGTGGTTCCGCAGCCTGGACAGCAGGACAGAGAGGCTGAGGCCCCGGGGAGATGGTGACTCCCGCCTGCCCTTCTGGTCAGTGAGCGGAGGGCATCTGGGGACTTGCTGGAGCTCACGACAGGTCACGGAGGTGGAGGGCTGGGGCAGTGTGCTCGGGATCAGGCGTCATGCTGGACATCTTGAATGGACACCTTTCCTTCAGCTTTAGTCAATGGAAAGTTATAAATGGGGAGTTAATGTATTTTTGAAAGCAAAATGAAGGAAAGAGCATCTGCGCATTGGAGGAGAGGCGTAAGGGCCCTCGAGCAAGGAAGCCGGGACCTCGGTGGCACTCTGGGCCACGCAGCTGTGTCATGTTGCTGGTGGCATGCACACCCTCTCTGGGCCCCGTTTCTCATCTGTAAATGGGGTCATAGCCTTGCTCAGAGCAAGGCCTGCCCACTGAGCCACGGCTGGATGCAGGACCCGATGTGTGTCACACACCGGTGTGGCAGCTGCTCAGGAGCACAGTGGGATTGGCCTGCAGCTCCTTGGGGACCTGGTGCTAGGGCAGGAAGTGTGCTGGGACCCCTGTGGCCAGCCTGGTGCTTTCTGTAGACTGCGGCAGGCAGCAAGGCCCCTGGTGGGGCTCGGACGGCCCAGCCACTGCACCTGACCACGCCAGGGGGACTCCATTGGCCCCAGGCCCTTCTGGTGGAGTGACCCTTCCTGTGAGTCTCCCTGGAGAGCCCATGTGTCATTGTCATGGGGCAGTCAGGGTCTTCCGGAGGCAGCCTGAGTCAGGAGTGAGGAATTCCTAGAAGTAGCCAAAGTGCCGACTCCTTAGGATCTGAAGGGGCAGTGGCTGCCTGCCTGGCTACCTCAGAGCCACACAGTCAGCGGCCAGGGACCAGCAGCTAGCAGACCAGCAAGCCCAGCGTCCTGACCCCCAAGTACCAGGCTATAGAGAGCCCTTCCTAGTCCTCCTCTCGGTCCAGGAAGTTTATATTTGTAATCTCATGGGTACGTTATTGGAATCACATCAAATTAAGTCCACTCTACCACTTCCAGTGCAACCCATGGAGAGAATAAAGACACTAAGGCACATTTGTCATTATGGGGAGCCAGGGAGTCCTTAGCTCAGCCATGGTGATGGCTGTCCAGAACAAAGGCCTCAACCCAGGGCTGAACCCGGGTCTTATTCAGCCATGGAGGAGGAGTGGTCTGAGGATGAGTGACTGAGAGTGGCGGGAAGTAGGTGAGTGCTGTGAGCCGGGCTGGGGAGGAGGCTGCACTTACATACGGAGAGAAATCTATATGACACAACTGAGATGGTAACTTGTGTTTTGGGGTCTGGTGCTTCAGTCTGATGTGTGATCTTTCGAGCCCCAGGAAGTCACAGCCTCTGTCCTGAGGCTGGATCTCAGCCAACAGCGTGGAGCACTGGCCCTCCATCCTGTCTTGACTAGGCTCACACTGGAGGGCAGCAGGTGGGGTTCCAGGGAAACACGCATGCTCTCTTCAAAGACTGCTGCCTGGCTGGACCAATGTGTATTGCTGAAGGCCAACTGAAGGGATAGGGAGAAGTCCTAGCCAGCTCTGCGCCTATCAAAACATGAAATAGGGCCAGGCTCAGCCAGATGGGGACAGCTGCTCTTCTTTCAAGCAGAGTCGCCCAGGTGGTCCTCCATATGCGGCTCCACTTGGGTTTGCCGGAGGGAGAGAGGGCTCAGGCTGAGATGGGAGGGTTCTGTCACATGGACCTTTCTTAGGGCTCCAGCCAGGAGGTCCTCTGGTTGAAGGCCTCTGAGGGCAGCCAGCACTTTCCCGAGGTGCCCAGCTTCCCTGCCTGTGGACCCAAGCCTGCACCCACCCATCAGGCTCTGCACTCCCCATGAGCCACTGCCTGTGCCTGAGGTGGGTAGCCAAGGGTGCCATGGGTCAGGCCTGGAAGGGACAGCAGGGAACTGGCCCTTGGCAGTGCTGAGGAAGGTGGCAACAGGCATCCACAGTGGTCACAGCAGCAGCAGCAGCAGCAGCAGGAGCAGCAGTGTAGGTCTGTCAAGGAACTAGAGATGCAAGAGGAAGAAAGGGGTTGCAGCTCAGCAGAGGGGCTCGTGGGGTTCAGGCAGGGAGGAGGGCACCATCCAGGGAGGAGGATGAGCAGCTGCCGTAAACTGAGGCAGTGCCTAGGAAGCAGCTGCTTCAGGATGGCTGGGGATTACGAACCCAGGTACAGAGTGTGCAGGCTTGCTCTTGGCAGCAGGGGCACTCGGAGAAGCCTGACCCCGTGTCCCTGCCCATCAGTCAAAGTGCAGTAGGGCACGTGGGCTGAGGGTTCGCAGCCAGGCCCTCGGCAGCTCAGGATGTGAGCTTGGCTGGATTTATTGGGCACCGCTGCATTTCCTGTGCCAGGCTTTGGAACTCAGTGGATAGGCCCCCGCCCTGGGGACAGTAGCCCTAGGGCAGGACAAGAGCACTACCTTCCGCCCTTGGAGTGTTGTCTGCGGTTGAAGTAAGATACTGGAACAGAGCACTAGGCAGGGCCCGCACCAGTGCGCAGTAACACGTGTTAGCTGGTTTCTGCTCCAGCAGCCCAGGAGCAGAGGACCCTCGTGGCCGTCACAACACCAGCTTGCCCTGGCTTTACTTCCAGCATGCTTAGGCCACTGTAGGGGCTGTCATGTGGGTGCCCAGCATCTGTCCTTGCTGGGCATCCACTGAGGCCCAGAACCACCTGCAGTGGCTGGACACAGAGACAGACCTTGCCCTGGGGCACAGTCCTAGGCTCCCAAAGCACCTGCCTGCCATGGTCCCCTGGATACCTCCCCCTGCCACCTAGGTCTTGCCCAAGCCCAAGCTCTCATCCTCTGGTCTTTGGCTCTAGCCTTGGTGCTCCTGTGACCCCAGTCTCATGCAGCGAGGACATGTGTGGAACTGCCCTGATAGACAATAAGCACTCTAGGCCACTTGTCCCAAAAGCCCTCTGATCTCCAGCCTGAACCTACTCCCCAGCCCTCTGCACCCATGTCAGCTTGGGCCACAGCAGCAGACCCCACGCCCCTTGGGGTTCCTCTTCTTGCTGTCCCCCACCGGCCACCAACCTGCTCTGCCAGAACTCCTCCTCTGAGGAACCTTCTCCAGAGCGCCCGAGTTCAGGGTCTCACACCAGCCGTCACCCCACCGCTGACTGCTTGTCCTGCTTCTGCTTTGGCTTCTGGTCCCAGTCAGCCTTTCACTGTAGGTTCCATACCTGCGGATCAGCAGCATCCGTCCTGGACAGATAGAGGCTCCTGTCCTCATTAGCACGCTCCGAGGAGCACAACAACGCCACCACAGGGTGGCGTGGCCACCGCAGGGTGCTTATGTCCTGTGAGTGTCGTAAGGCATCTGGAGGTGGCTCCAGCATCAGCGAGCTCAAACGCTGCAGCACCTCAGAGGAGGAGGTGCTTCCTCGGGTCTTGGGCCCTGAGACAGGCTCTGGAACCTGTCCCCGTGGACACCAAAGGAGTACATGCCCAGCAACACCGATAAACACAAACCCGCCATCCTGCGCAGCCACTCAGCAGCACCTGCCTTGCAAGTCCCAGGCAAGGCCAATCCGTCACCTCCTGCAGTTCCTTCACCGTGCCAACTGCTGTGCCTGGCCACACCCCGTGTACAGGGGGCTCAGCGCGGCAGGTCACCAGGCTGCAGCCCCAGGACCGCCGCCATGGATGTGCGCTGCATGCTCAATGCTGTCCTTGCTCCTTGTGCCCCAGCAGCCTCCTCCCCACACCCAGAAGGCTCTGCTTGGCACCTAATTCCAAGTGTCTCTTGTGTCACCTTCCACTCAGGGGTGGGGGGAAGGGCTGCCTGGCCAGGCCACTTACCCACAAGCCCATCCCACCTGTGAGGCACTGTGCCCTGGCCTCTGCCCCTGCAATGTGGATCCCGGTCTGTGTGTACCGTGGTGACAGCAACACATCCCTGTCACCTGCCTCCTGCCTGCTCACCTCCTTGTCCTGCACATAGTAGGGCTGCAAGGATGAGGCTTCACACATCCCCTGCCCTACCTCCTCCAATACTTGCCGAAGCCCCTGTGGCAGTGCCCGTCCCTGTGTCGATCAGGCAGCTGCCTGCAGAGGAGCTTGGCCCCCTAAGCCAGGCCTGGAAGTGAGCCCTCACCGCCCTCCTGCCCTGGCGTAGCTCACGCCCGGGGCTGAGGTTTTCACTGTTCAGAGGCACACATGGGGTCCGGCCCACAGGACAGGAGTCAGGGTCCTCTGATAAAGTTGATGGCAGAGACCAAGCACGCATGTCCCTGAAGGACATTTCCTGTGCCGAAATCAAGCCCCTGAGGGGACAGAGTGAGGAGATGGCATCTGTAGGGAGGGTCCTGGTGAGTGGGGTCAGTGCACTAATCAGCAGGACCCAGAGGGACTCTAGCTGCTGCTGCAGCATGAGGACTCTGCAGACACCTTGATCTCTGACTCCCCAACTCCAGAACATTGAGAAATGAACGCCTGCATCCCCAGCACCCTGGGCGGGACAGTGTGGCCACACCCTCCTCCCTGACGCCCTGGGGAAGAGCAGAGATGGCTCCCTGAAGAGCAGATGCGAGCAAGCTACAGAACAGTAGGGGTCCCACTGTAGGAAAGGCCAGGAAAGGGAACCGAGTGTCATCAAGCGGAACTTCAGGTGACTCACCAAGCCAGGTCTGCACCACAAGAGGACTGCAGAGACACAGGTGCTGCTGACAGTCAGGGGCAGGACTGCGGCACCTCTGGGTCAGCAAGGCCACTGTCCCAACAGCTCCACTGAAGCCCTTCTGAGCTGTGATGCCGTCATCTGCATGGGGTCCATCTCCTCCCCAAAGACAGGTGACCAGCCTCATCCTGGGGCCCAAGAGTCAGCCAGGCCTGGAGCACAGGCTGCTCTGCGGGTGTGGGGTGATGAGTGGGTGAGCCTCCCTCGCCCATGCCCAGGAAAGGGGGCGCAAGCTTGGCACATGACCATCGGTATAGATGTTCTCCCTGAGCTCCCTGATGTCATGCCCACCCCACTGTGACAAGCTGACCCCGAGCTTGTGTTACCAGATGCCAGCTTACTTACATGCAAGCAGAGTGGTGGCTCGGCTGGCAGGCACATAGCATGCAGAGCCAGCATTCGAAGCCGGGTCTGTGGAACCCAAGCCTGGGCCTCCCAGCCCCTCTCCAGCACAAGGATACCTCAACAGTGCTCAATGCTGGCCTGGCCTTGGGAAAGCTCCTGTGTTGAGCACGTTAGCCTCCCTGGGATAAGGCTCACTCCATGCCTCCATACACCAGGCAGCCTAGCCCCAGTGAAGTCACGCCCTCGCCCGTCCAGCAGCCGAGTGTCACAGCGTGTCCAAGCCTGGGTCTGCTTAGACTCCTTGGCTCCTGGGAGCTGTCCGGGCCATCAGGAGCGAGGCTGTTCTCCTCCTGTCATGGACCTGCCGGCCCAGCAGTGTCCAGCTTTACCAACGATAGCTAGCTCACCTTTCCTGTGACCAAGGCCGGGGCTACTAGCAGCCCCGCCACCAGCTGCAGCTCGAGTACCAGCCCCGTCCTGCCAGCCAGGCTGATAGCTCAGCCCACGCCGGGTGGGTAGCTGCAATCTCAGACTCTTGAGCCTGAGTTCTTAGGCTTAAATTGAGGCTGCTTACTGGCCTCCTGATCTTCACATCCCTGTTCCTGCAGCTTCATCTTCCTCCTACAAAAGACAGGGTTAAAGATAGAGACTTCCATCCCTTTTCCACACTTAAGGGGGAAAACAGGGCTCAGAGCAGGAGGCAGATTGGCTTCCCCTTCTGATAGCCCTGCTGAGCGCGGTCTCCTGAAAGGCAGAGGGGTTGGCACTTCTCTCAGGGCCACAGCCAGTGGACATGGCACAGTCTGAGGCGCCTCACACCTCAAGCTGTGAGAGCTGGCGATGCAGTAGACGTCTTCCTGGGGAGAAATTATGGGTGAGAGCGTGGAGAGCGGATGGCACAGCAGGGACACTCTGCACTCAGGGCTCGGCAGGTGGCGCGGACCCTCTGCCTCCTCCTGGGTGACCTGGAGATCACTTTTCTTCCATGACCCTGTCTCCTCAGCCAGAAGTCCAGAGAGGCCCTGTCAGCACACATCCTGGAAGAGGCAGCACGGTCACTGCCACGGTAGCACCAGCGCCCGCGGGAGGCAGGCTCTGCTCGCAGGCTTCTCTGGCACCCGCAGCTTGCACGAGTCCTTGCACGGTGCCCGTCAGGCTCCCCCGAGCCACAGCTTCGTCTTCTTCTTCAAAGCCGCACCTCCAGGTTCCGGTCCAACACCTGCCCAGATTCAAGGCCCAGGCAGTACGGGGTCATGCTCACTCGGCGGGCGCGTCAGCCCTCGTGCCTGTTCCCCTCCGGCCCGACTCTCTCTGCTCAGCTGCCCTTTGGGTGAGCTTCCCTCCCTACTTTGCCCCCCAGAGGACCAGGGACCAGGAGCTCTCTGTGGCGCAGGCACTCCCTCTCTGCGCCACACCAGTCCCCAGCCTGCCAGCCTCCCTTTGTGTAGTGGACATGGTTTCATTTTTACCTTCATCAGCCCATGTCTGTGGTACGTGATGTTCACTGTCGTCGTGTGGGGTGGGTGCACGGCCACGGCACTTCTTAGCCTGTCGCCCCTTTTCTCTTGCCCCTTCTCCTCCTCCCCCCTCAATCCCCTTCCCACTTGAGAAAAATCCAGCTCTCTACTTCCTGTTATCTATCTTTTATTTTGTTCTTCATTTGTACTTTGGGCTCCTCGTGTAAGAGAAACCAACCAATGTTCGTGCTTCGGTGCCTGCTTTATTTCATTTACTAGCATGACCTCTGGGTGCATCCACTTATTACAAATGACTCAAGTGCACCT
>NDGM011172744.1:0-11804 GCA_002564305.1 Octomys mimax | reverse complement strand
TCCTGTTAATTGGTTTTGAAACTGTCTCATTGCTATTTGTTTCTCAATAAAATTAATAAAAAAATCAAATCTTCACCCAAGGCCACAAGGGGACCTAGCTCTCTGGGCTCTCTGTTTCAAAAGGTTGTTTTATGCCACCAACAAATTTCCCTCAGGAAAGCTTGATATCAGATTTCAGGCTACAGATTCCATCGATATGGAAAGACTAGGATGAGTTTTTTAATGAAAAATAATATTTTTAATAAAAGTATTAACTTGTAGCCTAAGGTTGACTGTCCATAACCAGAAAGGTGTGTCCAGCTGCACTGTGAAGAAATGAGATTTGTTTGAGCATTCCCGAGTTGCCTTTCTGTGCTCATTTAGCAAAGCACTTTTGCCGTTGGCCCCTGCAGGCTTCAAGGAATGAAAGGCTATGCAGATAAGGCAAGGTCTCAGCTTGTTTCCTTCCCCAAATGAACCAAATGTTTTCTCTCTTACAGCAAATGTCAGGAGAGTTGTCAGTAGTCTGAAGCACAGACACAGGGATTAGTGACTTCACATTGTTTCCTTAAGTGTTCTTAAAATGGGTTAATGCTGACAAACATTACATTTCTCCATTGCCAAGTGCCTCTGGGCATGTGAAAATGAATACTTTCAACGAAAATTGGGGAAATAAATAAATAAATATTTTTCTTTGTTTGATTTAAGACAGGACCTAAGGGTCATAGCACTGTAGTTTGGAGGGGCTTCTGAGAAGAGCTTTGTGTTTTAAATTAAGTACGTGTTGATGGTAAACTTGGTAAGTACTTATGCCACTGGGTATCACAGAAGGAGAGCTAAATTAGCCTATAAAACAACAGAAGCAAGAGAAAGGAGTAAAGAGTAAAACTGATCCTTTAATTTTTTCTTGACCCATTAAATGCCCTACATCCATTTAGTGACTCCTGGAAGAAGTTCTGTGCTCCATATGCTCCTCTTGGTGCTGCTCACGTGGTGTTGCTACTCAGAAAAACTGCAAAAGTCAATCCATGGTGGGTTTTGTGAAAATGCTGCCACGAAATGAAAAAGCCACAAAAGTCCACAGTTTTAGAAGGAAGCCTGATTGCTTCTTTGAATAGACCTGCAGAAATGCACAGTACAGTTGTCCAAACCATCCTGCTTACGTACATAGGTATATGCTTAATTTCTTTTGTGTCCTTTTTTCAATTGTTTGTCCTCTTTCTCTTTTTAATTTCTTATATATTTCTTTCTTCTTCCAATTTTGCATGCATATATCTGGTAATACAAACAACTAGTTGGAAGACAACATTATGCATGACAACAAATACTGTGAAATTCATATTATTTTGTTAAGTGAAATTCTGTATCACTTGTAATTTTTCTGTTTTATTACTAACTTGTACTCTCTTTAAAAATAAAAACAAAGAATATGCATATGGAAAAATAAAATGAAGCTTATTGTTTTCCAATTATATTAATTTTCTGAAAAATCAATATTTTTAAAAAGCACATTTTAAAACTAAGCATATTATTGGTCTTGAGTGAAGGAATTAAAACTATTGTCTTTGCTGTCTTCCTAAATGATAAATTAATTCACTCTTCCCTTATTCCTGCAATCCTACTGTAGAACAATATTCCCGGCATATCTTGATCAATAATTATTTTTGCTTATATTTCAAAAGGTATAACAAAAAATTACCTTTATTATAACACTCAAACTAAGTACCAGGAATTATTAATGCTTAAAATGAAACCAATAAATAAAACCTTAGCAAATATACAATAACTGACTAACAAAACTCTTCATTTAACTAAAAGGAACAAAAAGAGGTGAAGACTTTCAAGTTTGACTGAAAATGTAGAGAGAAAATTCTGAACTGTACGGCTGCAACCCTGCGCATTCTCTTCTGTTTCAGTCGTCCTTATGGAACCTCATCAACTACTATTTAGATCATAGCTGAATCTAAAACTATATTTTCTCAGCCACAGTGTCAACTACCAGAGCAGCAGCTGGGTAAACTAGAGACAATATAGACTCCGCCCTTGTCAGCAGCCAAATTTTCCCAGTCTGAGCACGGACTCATTTAAACAGACACCCCAAAGTATCTGTAACAAAAAGCAGAAAGGAAAAACACAATTACCAAGTCAAACTGAACTCTTCAGTTTGTTCCCATTTCATGGATCTTGAAATTGGCAGCCACCATCACATCTGACAGTTTCTTTGCAAGGGTCAGGAGAACCAGGCAGACGCAGCTGGGCCAGGAGAGCACGAAGCTCACCACTCATGTCCCACACATGGTTAGTGGCAGAGCCAAGGCTCAAACTCCAGCAGCTTCCACTCCAGGCTGCTGCTCTTCCCTTCTACTCTGGCCTTGATGCCAGCCTTCCCTGCAGCTCTTCCCCTCCCCCCGCCACATATTTTCCCAACAATTTGGTGGCTTTCACTAAATGCCAAGTCATCCCAGGTACCAGAAGAGGCTTATGAATGCAAGCAGTTAGACTTTGTATGAACTGTAAGTCTTTCAGAGTTCAGAGTGCTGGACAGGCCATGGATGGGCACACCAAATGTCACTACACCCGTTTTTATTTAACACTGCTTTTATTAGCTGACTATGTGATGAATATTTTTGAGATACTCTATCTTGTCCAAAGTTCAATCCTAGCCCCACCCTGGGGGCACACTGAGACAGTGTGACTGAGACTGGGCATGGTGGCACATGCCTGTAATCCCAGCATTTGGGAGGCTGAATACAGGAGGATCAATACGAGTCCAATCTACATAGTGAGACCCTTTAGATCCTGTACTACAAAAAAAAGTTCAATACTAAAGAAAATAGTCATTATTGATTCCAAAGTAACAGTGTGAAAGTAGCAAATGAAGGAAACCTTTTACTGGAAGCTTTCTGATGTGGAGAAGGAGTTTGGAGTCTTTCTCCTCCTCTTTGGAAGCTCAGTTAAATTTGTTTAACATAACATGTCTACAGTGAGGTATGTGTCAGCCACTATATTCCTCACAGGGAGCTGAGTGCAGGTAAATGGAACCTGACATTTATACTTAGTCTGGGAGCTCCAGAGAAAGCAAAACAATTCACAAAAATAACAAAAGTGTGACTTCACACGACTGCTAAAGGAATGATCCTCAGCTGCTTGACATTAGCAAAGCCACTTGGTCTTAACATGCTAAATGTTTCAGACAGAACTTTTTAAAAAAACATGGTGTATTAGTCTTCAAAAGAAACAGAAATACCTTTCCACTTTTATTTCTTCTTTTGAGTTCTTTTACTAGGGAGACTGTACAATATTTACACATGTGGGTCTGGTTTATTTCATACATGTATATGTACAAGACAGGTAAGGCAATGATCCTAAGAATCTTCAGCTGGTTTTTGAGTACCAGCCTTCCTTATTTTAATTGAGCAAGGGCCTTGCTAAGTTCTCCAGGCTGGTCTCAAATGTGTGGTCCTCTTTCTGAAGCCTCCTGAGTTGCTTGAACCTCGTGTTTAATTGATTATTTAGTAAAACAAACATGCAAGCAAAAACCCAAAGAAACCCCAGATGTCCAATAATGTCACATACTGAGGTACTGAGGGTTTGGATTTCAACATGTATTTTCTGAGGGGGCACATAGTCCATAAGTGGCACTATGAATGGCAGCTTCCTTGTTTTAAGAAGATATAACAATAATAATTTAGCCTAAATCATTTGTTTGGTTAATAGTCTGGTAAAAACTATAAGTAGACTTACTATATAGTTCATTGTTTCAGTCAGAATACTTAAGAGAATAGATTTAGCAATTTTACTGAAAAGGTGGAAAACAATCAAACCAACATGCTAACTCACACAATCCTTCACCTGGCAGGTTGTTCTTTCTGTGGTAAAGAGTAAAGTGGGTTATTTCTTCTATCAAGTCTTAATGAAAGATTGGAAAGTCAACTACAGATTCAGGCCTTCATTTTCAAGACACATAGGAAAAAGTACACGTCCTTACAGAAGTTCTGCTTGTTTCCTGGCTTGCAGATCAAAGTGTTTCTACTTCACTTAGTCCAGCCGCTTCATTCATTTGTGATGCCTGCTTGTCCCAGAGGGTAAATAAGCCAATGCCAACCCAATGGGTGTTTTCTGACAAGAAAGAGACCAAAGCAACTGAACAGAAAGATTAATCTGATAGCCTCTGGGAAAGTGAACTAGATAGGAGGAAATCAAGTAGTAGATGAGTCTGTGAGCATGAGTGGGGATCTAGAGTATGCCTTAGCTGGAAGAAATGGAGTGAATGAAAAAAATATTAATGTCTTCTTTTCTGTTAGCTGTGTGGGTATTAGCTACCAAGTGTGGTAACACGATATAGCCTGATGCTGCATGCAAACTCTCCCTTGTTATGGTGTATTTTCAGAATTGTGTCTGTTGATCTGGATCATTGGAAACATTAAGAAATTTTAACAGCTTTTCCCAAAGAGCATAAAAAAAATCCCATCATCCTTATCCCAGAGCCCAAATCCCCTCATTGTTGGGGGCACATGGAACAGAGGATGTGTGTGGTCCCATGTCAGCACTCAGTAGGCGGCAGAAGAAAGTGAATTGCCCATCTTGGGCTCTCTGCCTTAAATCGCACCACAAACTGTCTCAGTCCCAGGAAGAAAACAAGGGGGTCATTGTCCAGGGTGATCCCTGTGTGTGTCCAGAATACCTTTGATGGTTCTTGGAATTTATCCTTCCCAAATGTTGAAATTAAATATTAGAAAGAGAGAACAATAAGAACAATAAAACCTAAGAACAAGAAGAATAATCTTCATTGTTATGGTTTACATCTAAAATATTCCCAAGTCCAAGTGTTTGGAGGGTCATTGGATCATGAAAACACTAAGCTCACCAGTGGGTTCATGTGCTATTAGAGGTGGGTTCTGAAGAGATGGGTCACTTGAGGTGTGACCGGGAAGGATGTCTTCTTGTCCTTGGTTCTTCTCTCTTCTCTGCTTCCTGGCTGCTGTATGATGAGTATCACTCTCCACCATGCCTTTCTATCATGTGTTTCTGTATTGGAACCAGCCAATTTGGGAATAAGCCCACTGGAAACTATGAGGCAAATGAACTTCTCTCTTAAACTGAAGTATTGAGTATTTTGTCCCAGTGAGGGGAAAGTGACCAATATAGACAGACACATGGTATATGTCACATATGTATTCGAGTGCTTTTATATACATTAATTTATTTAATAGACACAACAACCACTTAAGACAGGTAGTGGTATCATATCCATGTTTCAGATGGAGAAATATACACACAGAGATGGTGAATCACTTGCCAAGCTCCCATAGCTAGTAATAGAAGGAGATGGGATTTGAACCAGGTCCTCTGTCTTCAGAAGCCTGTAGTCTTAACCATGACATTCCACCAACTCTAATCTATTGTCTGGGGTACAAGTCTGGGCAGTGGAAGATTGTGGTCAAGGCTCAGGCAGGAAGGGATTGATTTTATGCATCTATCCATAGCACCCGATACCCAAGCAAAAATAACTGGAGAAAAATCCATCTGATTGTCTTTGTGTGTGTGCCTTTCACTACATGCCCAAATCCATCAGGATCTCCTGGGCTGGAGATAGAACGGAACTGAGCACAAGTTTGTAGAAATGTTCCTGGGGTGCTACAATGCAGGGCTGGAATCTGGTCTTCTGCTTTTGTTTACAATCTGCTTGTCTCCGTTATTTTTCCTTCATTGCTGGGACAAAATATCCAGAATAAAAAATGGAAGGTTTATTTAGCTCAGTTTGTGGAGGTTTCAGTCCATCATCAGCTGGCTCCAAAGCAGGTTGGAACATGGCAGAGGGCAACAGCTAATGGCAGAGGCAGAAAACATCAAAAGCAACAAGAGCAAAAAGGGTAAAGCAGCAGAAAGCAAGGCTCTTTCCCCTCTGTTTTATTGCATGCAGACTGCCTGCCCCAGGGCAGGTGTAGCACTCACACCCATAATCCCAGTATTGGACCATGAACCAATCAGAAACTCTAGAAGTCTGCCCAGTGAGTACATGAACCTTCCGGAGACATCTAGACATGAACCATAACCCTGCTGGACAACAAGAAGTACTCCTGGTGGTAATGGGCTTCTGATTACATATCATTTAGGGGGAAAAAATCTGTCATCAGAACTGACAGTTCAGGGTATGAACAGTCTTACCTGTGTTCTCTGAAGAATCAGAAAATTTTTCTACTCTCTCCCCATCAGATCTGAAACTCCTCAGGATTTATTAATAGGTGGGAGAGATTTTGGCACAGATGATCAAAGGTCATCCCTAAATTTTGCTCCCAGTTTGATTGTGAGTTGCATTTGTGGGATCCTTCACGTCCTTTATTGCAAGGCAATTTTTAATTATTTAAACAATCCTACTTAAATCTTTCTGTGACACGGTTTTCTCTTTCCATGGGCAGAATCTCCTTCATGGGACTTTTACAGCACCTTGGCCATAGCTTTGATACCTGCATAATGACATTTAAATGGATGTAATGTATGAGTTCTACTACCAGATTATGACCCTCAGAGAAGTACTATGTCTCTTCCATGCAGGGGCCTCAGTACTAGAACAGTAGCCTGACTCTTAGAAGGTCCCATAATTGATGAAGACAAAAACAAAGGGACAGAGTGAGAGACAGATGGTCGTACTAATAGCTTTTATGATTTGGTTTATGATGGCCTGGGAATAACCTGCCTGTTCCCACAAATCTTCCAAGTCCTGCTTCTTATATGACATTCTACTATAAGCAAGGAAAATACAAATAGCATTAAGAAAATAATTATTGGGCTGGGGAGATAGCTTGGTGGCCTAAGAGCCTGCCTGGCAAATGCAAGGACCCGAGTTCGATCCTTGGTACAGCCTGCCATTCTGGCCTTAGAACTCTGGGCACACTGAGCCAGCCACCGAATCCAGGTGTGGTGACGCATACCTGTAATCCAGTGTCAAGGAGGCTGAAACAGGAGGATCACTATGAGTTTGAGCTGCATAGAGAGACACTGTAGCAAATAAATAAATAAGAAAAAAATAATTATTCACCAGTACTTCTCTATTAGTATAGGATTAAATAATTTTAAAAGTGAATTTAAGGAAAGAAAGAACCAGGAAAGAGCAAGACTTGAGGTGTGTGCTTAGAGTGGGGGGAATCCCAGGCAGAAGGGGAAAAGCCGCACATGTTGTGTGGACAAGTACAAGCACTTTTCCTTACATCATAACTGTCTTAAACCTGCACAGAAGGAAAACGTAAGCTTAGTCCTCATAAACCCATGGATGCATTTCTGTAGTTCTTATTTTAGCCTCAGATTTACAGGTAGAAGACATCTAGAGTGACATCATGCAGTCCAATTCTCCTGGCATCATAAGACCCAATGAACCAAACTGTTGCAGTGCATAATTTGGGTTTTTCAAGGCCAAAGCAAATGCTGCACATTTAGCCCTCTTTCATTTCTGAATAAATTAACTAATCAATCCATTGGATGGGCCCACATTTTCTTTTCACAGCCAAATCTCACATAACAGGATAATGATTCTCCAGCCCCCTGTGGTAGTTAGGTCCGGAATGGTTGTGCTCTGCAATTTGGTGGCTTAGAGCACTTCCAGAGACCTCTGTGACTGCATCAGACTTTGGGAAACAATTCTCAAACCTCAAACCACTGTGAACTGTGTGTGTGAGTCTAAGGGCTGCAGGGACTGTAGCCATCCCTCTCCCTCACCAGCACCCTCCCCTCACTCCCATTTGCCTCTCTCCTCCCTGGCTGCTGACCCCTCAGGTCATTCGCTTGTCCAGAGCCACCTGCTCCTCGCCTTTGCCTTCCCAGGTGCCAGCTCTCTGAGATTTGACCTTGAGAACTGCCAACTCAGAGCTGGGATGGCTTTTCCCATCTGCAGCAAAAGCCATTTCAAAAAGCAGGGAGAGAGCTTGGCTTCTCATATTTTCCTTGCTGGATGTGTTTGAGGCTGCAAAAACCAATTACTGAAGCTCAGCTGTAGGAAATCAAATGTATTTAGTCACAGGTAAAGTTCACGAACACAGTATTAGCTACAGAATGTGTGCGGTGGCATCTTTTACAAATGAATGCATATCCTGCATCCTGCTCCTTTTACAAATAAGCCATCTCCAGGGCAGTATTGATGGTAAAAACAGAAACAAATCTAATGGGCAGGTGGCCTCAATGCTGCTCTGAATAACAAGCTCTGGCACACAACACTTTATCTTCATCAGGTTCTTCTCTCTGCTTGTTTAAAGGATCTGAAGCTCTCCTGCTCTCTTGGGATCAAATGGGGATGTAGCCCTGCTGGGTAGACTTTTGCTTGTACACTTTCTGGTGAATAGTTGAGCTCTTGCACCATGAGAAACTGCAGCACAGAGAAAACCCAGGAAGCAGATGAAGGTACAAATGCCTGGCCACCAAGACCACTCCTGAGAAACACCATATGCTCCCCTCCACTCAGCCAACAGCATTTGGGAGACAAGGAACCAACCCACCAGATTAGTTGGCTTGCTCACACTACATACAACTTTTTGCTTAAATGACTTTTTAAATTATTATTGAGAGGGCAAGTTGCTTTCCACGATTTGTGAACCTGTATGTAAACAAGGCAACCTGAAAGACCGTCCCAATCAAATGTTATTCTAGGTGAACACAGAAAACTTTCTAAAAGCATAGATCTAAAAGGACCCTGCAGGAGCCTCGAAGAGTGCTTTTCCAGGCTGTAGGTCTATTGTTCAAACCAGATGAAAGGTAGGGTTCACTTCGACCTTCAGCAGAGTCATGGGCTTTGCTGTGGTTGGGTCTGGGTTTGCCCGCAGTGGGAAGCAGGTGGGCTCAGGCTGAGGCCCGATTTGCCCCGCCACCTTCCTTATCCATGAGGTGGGTGGCATTAGGTTAATCCTACCATACTTCCTGATTGCTGTCCTTTGTTCTTTGCTTCCTATTTTGAGCTATGGGTAAATGAAATAAGAATAGTTTAAACTTGAAGAAAATAGAATTTTTATGGCTCTTTTCAAAAGCTTACAAGGACCCCTCTCCTATTTTACTTTGTTTACTTTTGTCCTATGAATTCACTGCCTTGAGTATAGGACAAAAGTGTGTGTGTTCTCTTGTCTTCCTTCTTGTCTCTTAAAAGCTCATCTTTATAGGACTGATCTTCTTATTTACATTGTGGGTGCTGTTGGCTCCTCTTTCCCGGACTGATGAGTCATCCAAGTTCTTAAACAACTCCTCTTCTCTTCCTTTCCTTTTTTACCTTTCCTCTTCTCCAGTCCCCTTCAGCTTCTCCTACCATGGTATCTCCCCAAATGCCTACAGATAAGTGTGCACCGTGCCTGGGATGATTTCCCAACTCATCTTGCTAGTTTATCCCTGTTTTTTTCCTACCAAGACCCTTGGCTAAATATCACCCAGCACCCATGTACAACAACTGTAATACAACCAGGAAAAACATGTTGAGCCCCTACTTTGAGTCTACACCGTGTTAAGCAATTCACACACACCAGCCTGTACCCTTGCAAACATTGTGAGGTAAGTACTGAGTTAACCATTGTCTCTCTTTGAAAATTTGGGTATTAGAGGCATGGAGAATTAAGCAGCTTTTAGAGATCACATAGCAAGCTTATGGCAGATGTAGGATGGAAACCCAAGTAGTCTGATCTCAGGCCCACAGTTTGCTCATGCTTTTCTCTCCTGTGCCACACTAATACCTTGCCCTCCTGAGTCCATGTGCAGCAGGTACACCAATGTCTGAAGAGCTGAGTTTGCTGACATCTATTTTTTGTTCCCATCCCCCTTCCTGCAGTTTCTGATGTGCAGAGTGGATCCTCTGTCCCTACCACCTTCCTTCTGCCCATTTCCATGACTTTCACTGTCTGAGTACTTGCTATGCCAGCTCCCACTCATTTTCTCTAGGTTTCTTATTCCGTCTTCTTCACCAGCTCCCTTTACTTCTCAGGATAAATGAACCTCACTCAAGCATTAGTCCATCAGAACTTCACCACTGTTAGTACAAAGTCTCACACTTCACTTCATGCCTTCAGTTGAGACACCTCGGCTTCTGGGAAGATGGTAGAATGGTGAGCTGCAGAGAAACAGCCCCTCCAATCCAGACCCTGGAATATAGCAACTTGAGGAAGAAAAGGAAGAGGGAAGGAGGTTCCTAGGCCCAGCAAGATCTGAAGTGAGAATTAATGTTAATAGGGAGAGTGATGAGAAGAACCACAGTGCAGAAGAAGGAGGCGGCAAGCAGTGCCTCCTCCAAATGTATGCTGGAGGTGTGGGAGGGGCAGCTAGAGCCTGCAGATGCACTGTCACTACCAGAGGCCCTGCAGCCCTTCACGGAGAAGCACACCAGTGGAACTGAGCAGTAGACACTGAGAACTGCAGAGGCTGGTGAATTTTTCAGGTTCAGAGTCCTCCAGGAGAGGGGTATTTGTCAGTGGTTATTTTGGAAAAGGGCCAATGGAGAAGTTAGAACCTCAGAGAGGCTGCAGGCTTCTCACTTGGCTCCACCTAGTAGCTACAAATGTCAGGGTGGTACAACAGAATTCAAGCCTGCAGGAGGTCAAGGGAGCTGAGTTCAAACCAGCAGGAGTCACTTGGAGTGTTGTGGGCTGAAGAGCTCAGTTCCGACCTCAGTCAGAAACCAGGAACAGCCTGAGCTTCAGTGAGATTAAAGGCCCAGGTGTGCCAGGATTATCCACCAGCACGTAATTCCACCACTGGTTTGCTGGGATCATCAACAAGTGACAGCAGACACTTGCCCTGAGTTGGAATTCTATCCTGCTCTTGCTTTTTAATTTTTTTCTCTTTTTCATGATTGTTCTTATTTTTATACAAGTGAGAACATTGTTTCTAGGAGATTTTTCGTTTGTTTTATTCTGTTATTGCTTCCATTTCTTCCCTCTTTCCTTTTTTCTTCACCAGTTTGCAAAGCTAGCATAATCTTCCTTTGTTCTCCATCCTTGATTTTAATCCATTTCTAGTCTTCTATGTATCTATTTTTTCCCCTAACCTCTTTTGAATTTCTCCCCTAAAGGTAAAATCATGTCAAGGGGATATATATTATACACAATTTTCTTGTTGTTTTAGATTTGTTTATATAGCAACAAATCCTTGATACAGTTAAAGGTGGCAAATTAATAATTAGAACAGTTTGTCATTTGCTGGGGTGTGTTTGATGCTATTGTTATTACTGATCATACTACTTTACCCAAAGTGACATGATTGTTCTAATTAGTTGTTCTTCCTTGTATGCCAAGGCTGAGATTGTCTGAAGGTCATAAATAATACTAGAGACCAGTGCCAAAGAGCTAGGAGGCAGGCCAAGAAGGCAGCAATTTATCATCCACAATAAATTGGAGAGGTGGGACCTTGCAACAGACTCAAAACCCAAAAGCCACCTGAAAGATATCTCTGAGAAGTTGTCATTTCCTAAGCCATAAAGATACCTACCATAAGCAGTTTGCAAGCATCAATGCAGGAATTGAACTTAGGGAAAAAAAATAGAAATGAAAAAACATGGAAGGAAGATGAAACCCCAGACCTACAACTTGCCAATGGTAAATGCAGGGGTCAATGAAATGAACAATTTGAAAGCTATTCAACTGGATGCTCTGAAGTGGTAACAATGGAAGCAACAAAGCAAATGAATAAAGCTCTAGAATAAAAATCAAATTGGAAATAATTTCTCAGATAACTTCAGAACTGATGACCACAATGAGGTGCATGATTAGTTAATTTAGAGAAGATAAAAATAAAAACCAGAGGGCGCCGGGGAGATGGCTCAGTGGAATAAGCGCTTCCCTGGCAAGCGCAAGGGCCTGAGTTCA
>NDGM011172737.1:0-11637 GCA_002564305.1 Octomys mimax | reverse complement strand
GAATTCTGTTTGTAAGCAGCTGACTCCAAGTCAGGGTGGCACATGGCAGAGGACAACATGTCCATGCTGGCGGAAGACAGCAAAAGTAAGAAGTCAGACATACCTCTTCTGTTCCTTATATTGTATGCAGAATACCTGGCCTACCATGAATATAGGACTCACATCCTTAACCCCAGAACCAGGCCATGAATCAATGCAAAGTCTAGATTCAGCAACCCGAGAAAAGCACACCCCTCCTAATGACCTCATGGAGCTATGGGGGTGAGATCAGTCACAAACCACTGACACTGCCTCTTGCCTCTAATTTCCTTGCATGAATGAGAGATGTTTGTTAAAACAGATGAGCCAGTATTGGTAAGTTATATCATCAAAAGCCCACGCTTAATGTAAGGATTCATATCCTCTAAATCATTTTGTGGATTTGTAAAATGTGTGGCAGGTATTTACCATGTATGAGCTCAGATGTCACTCACCTAATAGGTTATAGATTGTGGAGCCCAGAGATGGCACCCAAGAAGTGGCATCATTTCTTCCACCACTAAGGAAGTAGAATTCATTTGCTGATGGAAGGACAATCATGGACAGGCATTATGTCAAAATATGATTGAACAAATTATTTCCATGTTCTACAACTCAGCTCATATACCCTGAAAAATCCCTTCTACCCAAACATGAGAATATGAAAAATTTACCTCCTAAGTTTTCTTTCATAGAATTATCCTATATCCAAATTTTCAGGTGCTGCTTATTTCTTAACAAATGATTGCAATATCTCCTATTTTGTTTTGTTCCTAGAAAAGTCTTTCAGATACAAAAAAAAATTCTTTGCAAGTATTCTACAAAAATTTATTCTGGCAAGTCCTCATCCTTTTGCATAAAGTCCCAATCTTTCATCTTGCTCCTCCAGAAAAATCTTTATGTCCTGCTTGTTCATTTAAAGGAAAAAATAAATACATCATAACCTCAGTGACTGCAGTCTTCTTTCTTTCTTTCTGTTTGGAAATGTCATTCCATGCTCCCAAATCAGCTTCACTCAATTTATTCTTATTTGAAATATATTATGAGACACCTTTCCTGAAATCACTTTTCTTCCTCCTATCCTCTCTAGAATATGTTTGGTCTCCTGACTTATGTTACAATTAACTTCATGCATTTCCTTACTTTGCCCTCCATGACTGTGTCTTACATCTTCACATTTGCCTCCTATATCACAAGTACAAACATTCCTTCCTCAGCCAACCTGCCATTCCAGGCACAGAGGCTAGTCCATGACACATTTGTAGATGCTATTTAAATGTACAAAAGAGAAGGTATCTAGGGCCATGGCTACTCCTGACTGGTCAACGAGAAGAAGTTTTATGCTTGAAGGCTCTGCCTCTGCCAGTGAGAAAAAAAATTACAACAAGGAATTCTTACATTTGACCAAGCCTCAGTCAAGGGCAAGAAGGAGCTGCAGTGGGTTACAGGAACTCCCCAAGAGGCTAAATGCTCTGTGTAGCTCCTTTCCTTGCTAGTGTCCCTGAACTCTATTCCAATACACTCTGATCAGTTTTCACTTCACTCTTAACAACATTTCCCCACTGACTACTCCCAACTTCCCATTCTTACCATGACTGCAGTGAGAGTGCGAAAGCTATGAAGCTATCACTCAAGGACATGACTTGAGTAACCCGCACCCCGTGACCTTGCATGTCAGAGCTGAGATGTGGACTTTATCATTAAATAGGACACCTTGACCTGGAGTAGGAATTTATTTGAAAGATTTTAATGAGATCAGACTCCCACTCACATCTCAGAGGGTCATCGCTTCAATACCTACCTCTCCGATTTCTCGTTCCTCTCTGTCCTCCATCTCTGGCTCAGGTTCCTCCTATTCATTTACCCATGAGCAAAGCTCAGTAGCAGGCATTGATCCTTTCTCAGAGAGGCCATTCACTCTTCTCCATTTTTTAAGGTCAAACTATACCCACTCTGTTCACTTATGAAACATAATCAGACTCCTCTTTCTCCTCTGTCACTTGACTGAAGAGTATCTGTAAGGAAAGTAGGAGGAGAGAAAGACTATTTGATGTGTGTTTCTCATTCCTTTAGTCCTTTCTTTGAAGAGAACAGGCTATTTTTCTCTGGCTGGGAAATACTAAAATCTTCCCAAGGAAAACAGAGGTATCTTGATGAGAGGGCTATGTAAAACCCTTCTAATAGGTGAGAATACATGATTTCTTAGGACAGGACTGTTTTTTGAAAAATTACCCTTTTAAGCTTTGTGCAAATTGGATCCACACATTATGGTTTCTAAGAGAAGAAAGGAGCTTACATTAATTGAGCGTATACTCCATGTCAAGTGAAAAACTCATTGATTTGCATAAAGATCTATCAATATAATTTTCTCAACAACCATAATAATAATTTTCTCAACATTTGTTGAGCTCTAATTATATATCAGGATCTCTGTTAATAGATTTATTTGAGCTATCTAATTTCAGCCTCTCAACCACACATAATATAGATACTTTTAAATTACTCTTGCTTTATAAGTAAGAAAAAACAAAGCAAAATTAACAAACTTTCCCATGAAAACATAATTAGCAAAGCAGGTCTGAAATTTGTCTCTAGACTTAAATACCCAAAAATGCAACTAGGATGCTATACTGATTTTTTATTATATTAAATAGATCCTATCATTGTTATCTCCAGCTTACTACACAGGAAAATCAGGGTAGAAAGCAAATCTCATCTCATTTTAAACTCAAGGTCCTTCTCCCACATGATGATATATAAAGACAGAATTTCTATTCAGGACTGGCTTGATTTTTTTTTGTGGTACTAGGGATTGAACTCAGGACCCTGCACTTGCCAGGCAAGCACTTACTCTACTAAGCTATCTCCCTGGCCCCTGGACTGCCTTGATTGAGTGGGATGTTATACATAAGATATGGCTCAGGAAAGTGCCACATAGTGTTATCCCATAGACAGCCTACCACAATCTCTCCAGTGTTCCCCACTCCTCCACCTGCTTTACTATTTTGTAAACATGAGTTATAATATGGTCTTGATGTGTCTCCTAATAAGGCACTGAGCCCTGCCTCATCAAGGCGCTAGTTCAAATAGTCCCAGGTATTCACAGAGTGCTTTTCATAGAATATTTCTTTATCCTGGTGGAGATTTCAGTGCCCAAGTCTCCAACCCATTAACAAGTATACCTTTCACAGGAAATGGATTTATGCTGAAGCCTTGTGGCTCTGACTGACCTGGTTTCAGTATTTTTCTACCAAAACAGTCACTCTCTGTGAGAGCTCTGAGGATGAATGAAGAAGGTGTGTCAAGTAGGTGAGGCCAGGGAGGCAGCACAAAGCATGATGTGAGATAGGAGAGGCAGTTCACAGTGTAGAGATATCAGAGATTACAGGGAAGCACAGTTCACAAGACCATGAGGGAAGCCATCCAAGACCCAGGTATTCATCCATGAATACAAAAGGAGAGAGAGAGAGAGAGAGAGAGAGAGAGAAACAGAGATAAGACAAAAAGAAACCATACAAAGGTCAAAGGCTTCCATGGAGTACAGGCTATAAACCAAACATCTTTCCCATGAGAACATCTAATCAATAGGTTTACAGCATTCACACATGTGTTCCCAGCAGTCACACAGTGACTGAGACATGGTCACTGTGTCATATATGTGAAATCTGTGCAGGGTGTGGAAGCCAGTGGGGAAAATCAAGAAGATTGTGTCCAGCTGTCCCATAGGGAGCTGTCCACAAAATCCGGGATGGGTAATGTATATGGACAGACTATGGAAACTGATCATATTGAGGAACTGAGTGAGGTGGAGAATTGGAAATTGTGTTAAGGATTTGAGCCTTTCTTGAGAATAAGCAAGTTGAACTTACACTCAGAGTGGATCTTCAGACAATATAAAAATCCACTGCAATTATTTATTTATTGCACATGTTGATCCAGAAAAGGGAATGAGGAAACTGATATTTCCATACCAAAACAGAACCTTGGTACTCTAACTTTAATTGAATCACAGAGAAACAAAGTGAGCTTCAGTGCAATCTTCACTCTGATGTTTGCACTTCCATTAAGGTATTGAATATCTAAGGCTCATCTGGGTGAGACAGGATATTGTCCCCTTGAGAAAATGCTCGCCACACAAATATGATCTCCCAGATGTCCAAACCTCCCTGAAGTGTGAATTCATAAGCCAACGGATTTATTGTACAACAGTTACAGAAGGGAGAAAAAAATCTTGATGCTCAGTTAATTTCCTTTCTATGAAAATAAATAGCAAGAATTGTAGGAGAGCAATAAATATATGTTTATAAAGTTTTTTGTGAAGTTCAAAAACTGAGCAACACCAAATAGAGAACAAATAATGGCTTGATCAGTCAGGGATATTCAGATTTTTCAACCATCACAGATACACACAGACTGTTTTAAAGATGATACTTGCATTCATAAAATATCTAGGCAACAAGAAACTCCTAATAGATTCACTGAATAACAGTGTATGTTATCTGGTGTCCTTTAAAGTTAATTAGAAAGTGCTCAGTGAGATTTCTGTCTTTGCAGAGAAGTCCCAACCACATTGAGTACACAAAGCCAAGAAAAGGGTGCAAGCACATCACAGCTTTGTACAAAAATCTGAATGAGTGAGCACCCTATTAACAAAGGAGAATTGGTGAGCAAGAGTAGAAAGTATCTCAGATGATTAATCACATAATTAAGGCAAATATATCTGGAATCTTTAAAATTAAGTAGTTATCATTATTTTAACTTGAAAGTTTTCTGGCAATGAATGAGATATGGCTTCTCTTTAGATGCTTACATGGTTTGGGTCTACAAGGTCTCTCAAAATGCTTTTGTGATCAGAGGTGGGTGTTTGAAGGTAAATGGATCGTAAGGGTACTATGCCCTTTGATCAATTAATCTAATAATGAAAAAGAGCAGAATGTGCTCCTAGAAGGTGGATCTGGTCCAAAGAGGAGTCAAGTCACTGGGGAAAATGATCTGAAAGGTCTCTCTGTCTCTCTGTCTCTCTCTGTCTCTGTCTCTCTGTCTGTCTCTCTCTGTCTCTCTCTCTCTCTCTCTCTCTCTCTCTCTGTTTCTCTCTAGCTCTCTATTTTTCTCTCTCTGTCTCTGTCTCTCACTTTCTCTCTGTTCCTCTGGCGCTCTCTATTTCTCTCTCTGTCTCAGTCTCTCACTTTCTTTGTTTTTCTGTCTCTGCCTCTGTCTCTCTGTCTCTCCCTAGCTCTCTCTTTGTATCTCTGTCTGTTTTTCTGTCTCTGTCTCTGTTTCTCTGTCGCTGTATCTGTCTCTCTCTGTTTCTCTGTCTCTGTCTCTGTCTGTTTCTCTCTCTCTGTCTCTCTCTGTCTCTCTTTCTCTCTCTATTTCTCTCTGTGTCTCTACCTCTCACTTTCTCTCTGTCTCTCTTACTCTCTTTGTTTCTGTCTCAGTCTCTGTCTGTCTCTGTCTCTCTTCTCTGTCTCTTTTTCTGTCTCTGTGTCTCTGTCTCTCTCTGTCTGTCTCTGTCTGTCTGTCTGTCTCTCTCTCTCTCTCTCCTCCTTTCTTTCTATGTGCCATGGCTTGAACACTCTTTTATCTGCCATATACTTTTGCCAAGAAGTTTCCACCTTCAAGCCAGTCAACTCTAGACTGAAGCTCTAATTTAAAATGAAATTCTTCTTTGAATAACAGATAGTGGATATTTTATCCCAGTGACAAGAAAATAACTGAGAAAGCTGTATTCATGTCTGTCCTTTGCTTTTGGATATTGTCTATCTATGTTTTTCAAGTTTTCTGTTGCCATTTCTATTTTTCTTGTGTTCACTTGTAGACATCACATATAGCATGGACCCTGGTTTTACATAAATAAATTGCCAAGAGTCCTTGATCTCAACTAAAATCTCCTTAAGCCTATGTTTTAAAGTCATATTCCTACCAGCGTTCTGTTGTCCTGAGCATCAACCAGAATTATCCATGAAGTTACGTTTTTCTATATTCCGAGTCACTAAAACATTTCAAACTTATCCACACACCAGTCACAAACATTCTTAAACTAAATATTCAAGCACAGTCAAACAATGACTCCACTTCTGGTATATATTTTCTGCGCTGCTCAGTTTTTCCACTGGTGGAAAACAATATTTGAAATCCACAGGTAAAAGAAATGAAGTTTAATTTAGCTCACAATTTAGTAACATCTCTTATACTTTGACACAGATCAAGATTGAGGGCAGTGGGTTAATCTACTGGTGGAGGATATTTCAAAGAGCCCAACATTCAAGTTGTGACATGGATGCTGCTGGTTTCTTTTAGGTGTATTTACACCAATAATTGGAGGTAGAAGGCAGAGCAGGGAAACTTGGAGCATTTAAATTTGTTCCAAAAGTAACTATGTGAGCAGCTATAAAGAAGGAGGTATGGCTGCTAAAGAGAGCATTATTATAAATAAACCAAATACTTTATATAAGGACAAGTAGATTGTTTCAGGCCATCTCAGATATAAAAATATATCCTTATTATAAGCATAATTGTGCAGAATTAACAAAACATATTTAGAGAAGAGAATATTCATGACTGTTGCTCCAAAATGGAATTCCTGGGAAATCTGTTCCCTGGGATTAAATTTACCACGCTCATCTTTCATGTACTCACAGACTCATACAGCCATGGCCCAAAGGCACCTGGCCTTTGCTTTCTTTGACATCAAACTTTGTTATTGTCCATGTGATGGTGGATTTTGCAGAATGCAAGAGTTACGGATTCAGGGAGGCTTTCACCCCGATTTCAGTAAAAGGTCATCAATATCTAGCAAGAGTCCTGGGGGGGGGGTATGATCCTGTGGAAAGGAAGCCAAACATGCAGTGGAGTACTCAGGATTCCTGAGATGCCAAGAATGTGAAATATCTGATGATTAAAGCTGCATGAATGTGTGTCCAGTAGAGCAGCCAGGAGTGCTGCAACCAGAAAGACCACAGAGGCAGGGCTGCCTGATCCTTTTAGGACTCATATTTTAACATCATGTGTCCCAGGCTCCAGAAATGACATGGAGCTATAGAACTTTTTCTGCCATGCAGGTTTTCAGTATTGTATTGATCCACTTATTTTCTATTCCTTCTATTCCTTCATTTTTGACTGAGAGCATTTCTTTGTGTTGGTGGACCTTAAAATTATAGAACATTATTTATTTTTATTTTTCCAGGTAGGAGTTTGCCTTGAGCCTCAGACGAAACATGGTCTTAGACATTTGAAAAAAAGCATTGACACTGTCCAGGCTTAGGGAAGGAATTATTTCATTTTCAGTTGTGAGGCAAGATAGTTTTATGATGTTATGTGAAATGATAAAATTGCTATGATCTGCATTTGGAAATCAAGTATGATTAAAAGAGATGTATTTGGGTAACAAGTTGATAAAGAGTAGGGTGCAACAGTTGAAATACAGCTTCTACTTCATTGGGTGTAGCACCTGCCCATTAGTTGGTGGAACACACACCTGGGGCAATCATAAAAGTGTAGCTTTGGGGTCTGTCTACATCTGGCCCTCATCCCTCGCACTGACACTGTTTCTCAGGCTCCACGAACTAAGTATCTTTGTTCCACTGCACCATTCCACCATGATATTTCTCCCTGGGAACCTGCTTATCATGGACTAAATATTTTCTATTTTATTTTTAGTTATATTTTTTATTCATTTTAATAAGGAAAAAATATAAAATAGCAATGAAATATTTTCAAAACAAGTTAGAAGGATAGTTACAATAAATGGACTAAATCTTCTTACAAATAAATCCTTTCCTTCTTTAAGCTGTGGGTGTCTCGCGAAGAAGAAAATTAGAGCAATGTCCATATTTTATCATTGTCTCTGGCTTGTGGACTTCTTATAGTCAAAGAAAGGCAGGCTTCTTATGCTCAAAGCAAAAATTCTTCCCAAGCTTACCCTTAGTAATTAAGAAGTTATCAACTTCCTGCTGATGTCGTAATCGCTAATTTAGAGTTGATCCTTTTATCTCTCGGCTATCAATATCCTCATGTTACTCTACACCAGCTGCAACCCCTCACTCTTGCGCTCTCCCAGGCTGCCCACATAGAACAACACTGCAAGAATTAAGCCACTCTGCTCCCAGCAATAGTCCACAATTTCTCATTTAAAGTACCAGCAAATTCCACCTGCAACCAATTCGTACATTATCTCCCAAAGGCAGGATTGTTTTAACCTGACACAAGATTTTAATCGAAATGTAAAACTTCAGTCAATAGGAAGAGGTATTAGTAAATGTGTTTATTTGGTCTGCCACTCTCCTGTAGAATTCCTAGTGGTGACAGAAAGTAAATGAGTTTTTTGTTTACTTGAGAAAGAGTCTGGGTAAGCTTTCCTGAGTAGGTGAATTCTTCCATCGGAGACTTTCCTTGAATGTTTTCATCAAAGGTGAGATAAAAGTAGCCTGAAGGAATCACAGTCTCCTTTGTTTGTTTATTAGTGAGCCTTTCTTGAATATTTTGTGTGTCAGAAATTATGACAGAGAGCCACTGGGTGTTAGAGTATGTATAAAGTGAAATCTAAGTAATATGTACGTGAGGAAATTAACATCCAACCAGGTCGTACATGTTCCTGTTCAAAACTCAGCCAAATACAGTGGCAGAAGCCCGCAGATGATAGATAAAGGCTTTGGTAAAACAGATGTTCCTCAACCAATTTAAATAGTACTCTTAATCTTCATTCAGAGTGCAAAGAATTCAGCTGGATGTGTTGGCACAACGCTAATTTCCTTACAAAGATGAGATACATGAATCAAATAGAAATTTCATCCAAAAGGTAAGAACACAAGGATATTTTATCCTGACAGATTTTTCTAGCTTAAATCCAATCACTTTAATTCCATTGTCCTCCTTTCCAAGAAATGAGTTATTTTCAAAGACCAGTGGCTTCTTAACACCCTGTGTACAACTAGTATTAAACTTTATCTCTTTGTAATTAGTGTTTGTGCCCAGAACAATTAATTAGCTTACAGCATTGCCCAGTTTTCATCTCACTCAAGAAACTAAAGAACCAAAATGCTGATGTCTAGAGGAAGAGTTACTTAATTGACTTTGATTAATTAGTTACAAATCATCCTCTAGCACTCTAACAGTAAAGGGCACTTATGCCCTCCTCACATTCTACATTACAGAGTTGAATCAGGGCTGGGAAGGCTTCACATGTACAAGGACTGCTTCTCAGCATAGGGCTTGTGAAATCATTTGTGCCATACTCTTCCATCTACAGTTTCAGGGATGGACAAACATCAGTCCAATCATACATAACCATGAATGTATGAAGAGTAAACAAGAAGTGGAACATTTGCTAGCACATATACTATTAGTGCCTTTGATTAACTGAACATTTACTATATGCCAAGAGCTTTGCTATGTAGTTTGCATGTGTTATTCCACAATAGTGTTGTGAAGAATGGTTATTATATCTTTTTTATAGATGTGCAAAACAAGTGCATGGAAGCAAAGCAATTTAGCTAGCAAGAGTCAGCCAGAAGATAGCAGAGCTGAAGTTCAAAACCAGGCAGTCCAACTTCCAACTCCAGTCTTGTGTCTTGACAACCTCTCACTACAGATTAGCAACATCCCATAGAGCAGGTTTAACATCTGTATTAGTTGACATGGTAACAAGAACGCAGCTGAAAAGATCAGAGAGAAAAGTTGAGGGACTGTATATGTAGGTCCATTTGCCTGGGGTTGAGAAAAAGGAAGGCAGCGGTTCTCTGAGGCCTGACCCTCATATCCATCATGGCAGTTCTGGACCTGGGTGATTCTATTCTTGCCTGAGGAAAAGAAGAAAATATTACTAAACAGAAAATGGAAATGTTGGAGAGGATTGTCCTCTCAATAGACCCTGGAGATGAGAAAGACCTTGGATGAGACTCACTTCTAGTACCTGTCCACAGTCTCTGACAGATGGTGTTATAAGTTGTTTCTAGATGTACCTCCAAAGCCTCATGCAGTCATGGAGCAGGCTTCTAGAGTTTATGATTGATTCACGGCCCAACGCTGGGTATGTGGGTGTAAGTGATACACCCGCCCTGAGGCAGATGAATACAATGTAAGTGAGGGACAGAGGCTTGCTCTTTCCTGCTCCTCCACTAGGTCCTTGTTACTTCTGCTGCTTCCTCAGCCGTGAACCATTGCCCTCTACCATGTGCCACTCTGCCTTGGAGCAGCCTCTTTATTTTTTAAGTTTTTAAACAGAGTAAAAATTAGAATAAAAACAGGAAAAATATAAATGAACCAGAATTTCACTTAACAAAGCAGTATGAATTTCACAGCATTTCTTGAAATATATAGTGCTGTCTTCCCTCTTACCCAAGAAATAATGGCTAACATCAAGAAATTAACCTGTAACAAATACTAGAGATGCTGTGGAGAAAATTGGTGGGAGTTAAGACTGGTACAATCACTATGGAACTCAGTGTGGAGATTCCTTCAAAAGCTAGGAACGGAGATCCCATTCAAGTCAGATGTTCCCCTTCTGGGTATTTTTTCCAGAATAACTGAAAACCTCATACCACAGCAATATAGGTGCAACTGTGTTTACAGCAGTGCAATTTGTCATAGCTGTATCCCAGAAACAACCCAGATGCCCATCAACTGAAGATTGAATAAAAAAGATAAGGTAGTTTTACAGGATGGAGAATTATTCAGCTATAAAACAGGATGAATTTTAGTGTGTTGTGGGTAAATGGACACAATCATGGAACATACTCTTAAGTGAAATAAATCAGATCCACATGTGACAACATCATATTGTCTACTTAGTGTAAGAACCTGAAAGAGAAAAATGGAATCTGAAGTACAATAGCTACTGGGAAAGGACAATGAACTTATTCAAAAGGAAAGAGTTACTGAGTTGAGAAAAAGAACAGGATAGGGAGTGAGGGAAAGAGATTTATCTATATATGTATGCAGGATGGTTTGGACAACTGTACTGTGGATTTCTGCTGGTCTACAGGGAGGGACAGTTAATACTTTATTTCATCTCTTTTTTTCAATTGTTTGTACTTTCTTCTCTTCTTAATTTCCTGTACATTTCTGTTTTTCTTTCTTCTCCCAATTTTACATGTATATGTCTGGTAATACGAATAACTGGCTGGAGCCAGCTTGGTCTGGACTGAAACCTCCACAGCAGTTCACAACTCTGGGTGTTGGATATTTTGCCTCAGCAATGAGAGTAAAGTAACCAAGGCAGATGATAACTGTCAACCATTGTTTAGTCCTGATTGATGGGTTAGCTACACTTAAGCTTATCACAGAGATTGCAGAGAGGGGCTGTGAGCACTAATTAGAATCTAGTACAGAAAAGGTCCACATTCTGCTTGCCTTTTCTAAATGAGAGAGTGCCGCCTGAGCAGCTGATAAAAATGAAAGCATCATGCCCGTGCTCAGAGCCAAAATTACCAAATTTGTTCCATTGGGGTAATCAAGACATTCTGAGGTGCCAGAAGTCTAGGAAAATTATATCAGGTAAAGAGAGCGCAGGCCCGGCGAGTGAGTGAGACGACCCGGGGCCCTCCGGATCCTCAATAAACCAGGAGCGCAGGCCCGGCAAGTCACTGAGACTACCAAGGCCGTGGGATCCTGTATAGTCCC
>NDGM011172720.1:1465-13147 GCA_002564305.1 Octomys mimax | reverse complement strand
CAAAGCCAGTCGTCTTGCCACCACCAAAATGGGTTCTGAATCCAAACACAAAAATGACATCTGCTGTGGGCTTGTACATTTTGGAGAGATTTTCCTGACAGAAGTCTTAAGTACTGTTGCTTTCCCAGGGTGAAGGACATCAGTGACCATTTGTTTCCTTTGAAGAAGTCAGTTGGTCATGAACTTCCGGGTTGGGATAGTTACTGTGTAATTCATGATGGTAACGGAGCCTCAGACAGCCAAGGGGGAAAGCAAACAACTGAAGTAATTGTAAGAAATGTGTTAATTTCATTACTGTGGACCTAAGCAGTTATACTTATGAATATGTAGGTGGCACAGCCTTCCTTACACCTGGGCTATCTATCAGGTAAAGCTACTGTCAGAAATGTGGCCAGTCATTGGCTGAAACAAGACCACATGACTGTATTAGCTCTCTCTGGTCTGTGTCAAATTGCCACAGACTTATGGCTTGAAAGAACACCCACGCTATGATTCAAAGTTGTGTCAGTCAGAAGTCTAACCAGGTTGGGAAAGGGCTTTCTGCCTGGGATTTCATAAGACTGTCACTGGGGTGTTAACTAAAGTCTTACCTGGAGGATCTGGGGAAAAAAATCTTCTTGGGTCACTCTTGTAACTGGTAGACTCTGCTGTACACAGTATCATTTTACTGCTCACGGTATACTCGGCTTAGCTCTTTCCTGTATCAGGCCTGTCCCACACGGCCCCCTCCATCTTCTGTGAGAAAGATTTCCCCCTCAATCCTTTTTCTCCTGTTTCAAAGTTCTCTCACTTGCTCTCCTATAATCAGTTGCATAAAACTGTCATTTTAAGGAGCTCCTCCTGACTGGGTTGGGCCCACCTGGATGTCTCTCCCTTTGTACCCATGTTACCTAATGTACTCATAACTAAAGAGTCAGAATGTTCATTTAGGAGTGCCTTCTGCCCCTTGTGAGTATTTTTCCAGAAGAATTAAAAACATCATGCCGTAGCTATATAGGTGCACACATGTTTATAGCAGCACAATTTGTAATAGCTAAGTCTTGGAAGCAATCCAAATACCCATCAACTAAGGAATGGATAAAAACAATGTGATGTGTATGATTTTTAAACAATGGAGTACTACTCAACTATAAAGAAAGATAATCTCGAGGCTTTTATAGGCAAATGGGTACAACTAGAGACCGTACTCATAAGTTCAATAAATCAGACTCACATGTGTAAGCTTGATATTGTCTCCACAGTGCAGGAACCTGGAAGAGTAAATAAGATCCATGCCTTTGAGCAGCTCCTTTCCTTTTCACAATATCTCTTGTACCTTTCAGATTTTATTTACTCTTTCAGGTTCTTACACTAGGAGACAGTATCATGTTTACGCATGTGGGCCTGGTTTATTTCACTTATGAGTATGGCCTTTAGTTGCATCCATTTACCTATATCAGCCTCGAGTTTATCTTTTTTATAGCTGAGTAATTCTCCATAGCATAACTAGGATGAGAGAAAGGGAAAAGAAAGAAAGGCAGAGGGGAAAAAGAAATATATATGTGCATATGCCAGATAGCTTGAATAATTATACTGCTAATTTCTGCTGGTCTGTTGAAAAGGGCAGTTAATGCTTACTCTTTTTCTGTCCCTTTCAATTTTTCATAACTTTTTTTACTAATTTTTCATGCTTATATCTGGTAATCCAAACAACTATTTTGAAGACAACAATATACAATATAACAACCATTGTTGAATTTCGATTGTTTTGTTTAGTGAAATTCTGTATTGCTTCTATTTTTTTTTATTGTTTTTTATTCTCTACAAAAAAACAAAAACAAAAAAAGGAAAGAGTAAATAAGAATCAAAATTTATAATAGATATTGCAAAAAGGAAAGAAACTGCCCAGAAGGAAAGAATAACCAGGATGGTGAAAGGAGAAAATAAGGAAGGGAAAAGAAAATAAACACACACACACACACACACACACACGCACGATAGCTATGATAGTTATAGTACTAATTTCTTTTAGTTTGTTGCAGGGATTCGTTTGTGTGCATACTGTTTTATCAATCTTACATGCCTATATCTTGGAACTACTTTGAAAATAACAATGTGCAATATAATGACTGTTGTTAATTTCCTATTATCTTGTTTCAGAATTCTTTTGCTTTTATTGTGTCATTACTTTTAATGTTTTTTTTTTCTCTTTAAAATAAAATTAAAAAAAAATACAGTGCCTTTGGCACTCCCTGAAGAGTCTCCATTGGCCAGAGCCTCCGTGGCATCTCACTAATGCGGCTGGGGTGTAGTGAGCACAGAGGGCAGGTAGGCTGAATGAGGAGCAGGGGCGGGCAGGTTCAGGCCATAATAAGGTGCGTGGTCTTTACTCCAGGGGTCCAGCAGCAGTAGGCACACACTGGTAAGCAGTGACTAGGATTTCTATGAACCTTCCTTCTGACACGAACTTAGAGGAGTGGTGCTGTAACTATCACGCTTTACATGGGCAGGAACTGAGCCTCACAGAGGACAAGGGACTTCCCTGGGGCCACATGGATGGTTAATGGCAAAGTGCTAACTTGAAGTCAGGCCTCATTGCAAAGTCTGGGTACTCAGCCACTCTGACACCGCCTCCCCGAGTGAAGGCATTTTGCTATCAATGTGTTCTCTTTCAAGGGCTTTCTGAATGCTTAGCTGATTTTCATATTTGCTTGTTGGATGAAGTGAATTGAAATCTTCTTAACACTGTCTTTCAACCCAACTGTAGGGCTCAGTATTGGGAGGAGCATCAGTGCCACAGTAGTGACATCTGCTGTGGCATCAGGATTCAAGACCCAGGCCCTGGCTTGCCGGCTCTGCTCAGAGCCAGATACATCCCTTCTCATGGTCCAGTCCAACTTTCCAACAGGAGCGAACCTCACCGGGCTGTGTCCAGCGGGGCTAAACGTGAAAAGGCTCTGTGAGCTCAACAATGCAGCAGTGACAGCAGCAGTGAGAGGAGGGGCACACGGTTAAGACGGCCTTCTTGCTTGGGGATAGAGCTCGGCAGTACAGTACATCCTCAGTGCACGCAAGGCCCTGGTTCAATCCCTGATAGCAGAACAACAAACAAGCAAGCAAATGGAAACAAGCAGAGAAACCCAAACCGAACATCTTCCATCTTATTAAAGGATAAAGTTAGTTAATCTGTTAAATAACCTCATTTACCCTTCAAAATGACCCTACAAGGTAGATACTATTATCATCATTTAACACATATGTCAATTGAGTCTCAGAGAATTAGGTAATTTGTCCCAGGACACAGAGCTGCTATTCAGAACCAGCCTCGTGGACCCCAGCCAAGGCTCTGAGCCATTCTGTGAATTATACAAGCAGCCTTGCCCACTCCAACGAGGGAAGCACACCAAAACTGGTTCTGAACCATTTCTCCTAGGAGATGAAGGGCCCAGGCAAGATGGGTTTCAGAGAAGAGGTAGAGTGTGGAGAGGGACTAGGTTGTTGGAATCCATCCAGGAAAAGAAAGCCTCATCCACAGGGCCATCTGAGAAATCTGTGATGAAATCTAAATTTGTTAGGATACAAATGATGTATTTTGTTTGGGAGACAGAACTTCCCCTTGCCCCGAGTGGCATGCTCCGCCATCCTGGTGAGTTTTCCAGAGGACTATATTTGGGTGGTTCAGCATGCCATATGCTTTCCTTCTTCAGTCAGTCAGCACACACCACACCAGCCAAGACTCGAGGAAAGTGATGACTGTCACAGGTTAAGAGAGAATTTATTATCCTCTCCAACACTCAGAAGGATAAGGCAGGAAGATTCTTGGAAGTTATAGGCTACAACAGAGAGTTCAAGGCCATCTTCTTCCCCATAGTGAGACCCTACCTTGCTACCCCCAACCCCACAAAAAGAATTCATTACTGATCAACAGCGACTACATGTTCTGGAATAACCTGCATAGGTGATTCTTAACTTTCAAATCAGGTATTAATATGAATTTTATAGACAAGGGAATTGTACAGATATCTCTGAATTCGAATTCAGGTTGCTATGACTACAGAGTGTGTGCTGTCAAGCCCTCATGGTCACCTCCACTGACAGATTAGAGTTAACATATCTTTAAAAATGGAATTGAGGGGCTGGGGAGATGGCTCAGTAGAATAAGTGCTTCCCTGGCAAGCACAAGGGTCTGAGTTTAATTCCTGGTTCCGGCAAAAAGAAAAAAAAAAAAAAGGAATTGAATTGTAGTTACTTTAATAATAGAAGGGAACAGGTAGACAGCATGGAGTTGCACTTGGTAAGTGCTGTATCATATTCTGGCTCTATCGGTGTGACTTTGAACAAGTCTGTTTGTCATTCTTCGGCCTCAATTGCCCTATCTGTCAATTGAGAGTCCTAGCACAGTGCTCATGCCTACAGCTTATAACAAGACTAGCTGTGAGAATGTGTGTTAAGTCCCCAGTATGCTGCCTGGCAGAGAGTAAAAAGAGGAAGCAATGACTGAGAAAATTATTGATTGAGAAGAGTTATGGTTTGTGCCTAGGTGTCCCCAACACAGCCCCATGCAGTCATGGGGTGGACTTCTAAAACTTGTGATTAACTCATGATCCACTGGGATTATGGGTATGAGTCCTGCTGGGATTATGGGTATAGATGCTACTCTGATTGCGGGTGTGAGTACTATACCCAGCTTGGGGAGGATAGCCTGAATGCACCATAAGGGAGACAGACTTGCTCTCTGTAGCCATTGTTGCTGCTGCTTCTGCCTTTTTTCTCTTGTTTTGCTGTTTTTCACCACCATAAACTGCTGCCCTCTGCCATGTGCCACTCTGCCTTGGAGCCAGTTGAGTGTGGATTGAAACCTCCACAAACTGTGAGCTAAATAAACTTTTCCTTCCTTCATTTTAAGTGTTGGGTGTTTGTCCCAGCAATGAGAGAAGAGTAACCAAGACAGAAGGGGAGCATAAGATTAGATGAGGGAACCCCTCTCACCTGACTGCCTGGGCTGCGATGCCAGGGTTTCCCTTTCTGCTGGTACACATGAAGGGCTGCTCTTCTTAGAGCTTGGAGTTCACTTAAGGCTGGAATTTAAACCATTGGCTGTCCTGGTTCTAGTCCTCAGGCCTGGATTAGAACTGATGGGTTTTGTTGGTGTTCAGCTGGCTGACTGCAGATCATGCAAGTTCTCAGCTTCCATAATCAGGAACCATGTCCTTGTAGTGAGCTCTCTCTCCTCTCTCTCTCTCTCTCTCTCTCTCTCTCTCTCTCTCTCTTTCTCTCTCTTCCTTCAAAACACTTGCCCTCACTTCACACACTCTTATCTCCTCATTCTTTTCACCTCTGGAAGTGGTTCTGGAACTCTTTTGCCATGAATGTCTTTAGTTGTGCTGTCACGGGTTAGAGCACAACTCAGTGTCCTGAATCAGTTTGAAAGGTTTGCCTCTCAAGGTCATCTTGACTCTGCAGGAGGACCAGTGGTGGCCCTGTTCAGGTCTAGTAAGTGTGTTGGCCAAGCACACACTCTGACGTTAAGACCCTGCCTTTTGTCAGATGGCCCTGAGCATCCGCACTCACTGCGTTCTGAATCACACCTGGTCATGTGAAAAGACTCCAGAGCAAGGATGACGGATATGTGCGCTTGAAGTGAGGGGGAGTACGGAGAGAAATTAATGCCAAGGTGTCTTCTGCTATAATACATTTTTAATTGAAATATCCACCATATATTTTGAACACACTTCATATACATATACATATCTATACATATACATCTATCTATATATGTATAGATACATATTCTATCTATCTATCTATCTATTATCTATCTATCAATCTATCAATCTATCTATCTATCTATCATCTACCATCAATTTATCTACTCCCTTATAGGTTCTGTTTCTCTGCAGAACCCTGGTTAGAGCAGAGGGTAAGAAAGAAACTACCCTCGCTGAGGCCTATACAACAGGAGCTGACCCAGGTAATTTCTATTCATGGTCTCTTTCATTCCTCAGAACAGTGCTGTGAAGGCAGGTATAATTTTTAACTTACAGGGGAGAACTATGAAACCTGGAGAGGTGAAACCGCGCTGTCCACGTCACACCGCAGGAGAACAGCGGTCAAGTTCAAATCTCCTTTCTGCGGACTCCACAAGCCACGCCCATTCCCTTCTGCTCAGCCACATACATACCTTCCCTGAGTGTTTAATTCTATTATACAGTCAGTTCTTTGTGGGAAGGAATAAGCCAAATTATTTCATCTCAACTAGCCCACTTTTAATTCATGTGCCTGACCTACTATCTGGCACATGGAAACGTGCAGAGGGAAAAGGGGTGGGCTTGCATCACGACATGATCTTCTCAGGTCGTGGGATTTCCCTACGAAAGAACTTCAGGGGTCCACCAAACCCTACCTTCCTTCCCACGCCTTATTTCTATTCCCTTTGCTTTACGTCCTGTTGATTAGCACGTGGCTACTCATCGCCAGGAGCTGCAGGACATCCCGAAGTGTGCATCAGCACGTGGGGAGCACACTTCGGCAGGCGACACTTCCCCTGCCCTCTGGCCCTTTGCCCTCCCCCTGTCACCCCGGCCTGGGCTGGATCTGCAGTTAGGTGGAGTAGAGAAGAGAAAGTGTAAGCTAAAGAACATAGAGAGAGACAGAACACACAGCCTTGCTGGGCTCCCTGGGCCCCTGTGCTTCAACTATGGCTATAAATAGAAGGCATACGAAGCAGAATGTCTTTTTAATATGCACATGGAATTCATTTATTTAACGAAGAATTTTCCTGGAACAGAGAGCTTGCCGTCAGAGTTGAGCTATTTTTGAGTAGGATGGGAAGGAAAAACTCAAGAGGATTATTTGCTGTTTGGATTTATGCTTCTAAAATACGTTGTAATAAAATATAAAACCATAGGGGCAGAAATCAGGTCAGCGTTTGCCAAAGCGTGGAGGTAAGGGCAAGAAATTGGATGGAAAGAGGCACGAGGCAAACTTGTGGGAGGGTGGCAGCACTTCATATCTATTTTGTTAGTATTTGCCTGGCTGCATGCATTTGATCAAACCTGTGGGACTGCTCCTCCATCCAGCATGGATTAATCCTACTGGATGTAAATTTTGCTTTAACAGAACTGGCTTACCGCTTGCTCTTGACAATGTGGCCTTTGGAAGAGAAAGCAAGGGGTTGGGGAATGGGTGCTTTCAAATACCTCCCTTGGGTGAAGATCTGTATTTTCTTTACAAGGTTAGTCTTACGTAATACCTGCAAAGCGCGGTGAGTTAGGGGTTGTTACATTTCACAGGTGAAATGCCTGAGGCTTGGTGATAGATCCTAAATTCGCTCCCTGGTGACCCCAAGGCCACAGGATGAGGTGGCAGAATTCCCTGATGAGCCCACTGCATCTGCCTGGAAGTTCCGGGAGATGAAGCCTCGCAATGAAGACTGTGGAGTAAGGAGAACTGAGTTCTTGTTCCTTAAGCAAAATGCTAACAGCCCCATGTTTTTGCTCCAAAATGTTCCTGCATCCTGTACTTTTTGGCTGTTTAAGGTCGCATCTGGGAAAAGGTCTTAATAAGGTGCTAATGGTCTTTAACAGCTTTACTTAGTACCCTTGGCTCTTCCTTTTTATCAAGTGTGAGTAGCTTTGGGGGGATTTAGAAATCTTAAAGAAGGCAGGGTGCCCCGCAGGCCCTGCTGTCTTTCCCAGATCCTTTCCCATGGCTGATGCAGTAATCAATCAAGATTGCCAGTGAACCCTGGCCACCTTGCTGTCCTTCAGAGCACCACCCTCAGGGCAGTAATGACAAGCACAGTGGAGCTGGAACCCAGACGGGGAGCCTAACTGGCACTCTACCTGCCTTGTTCGGCCTGACCTAGGTGCATTTAAAACTGAGTGTGCACAAAATAAAAAAAATAAATTGAAGGTGAATTTTTATCCTTTCTACTCACTGAACTCAAACTCTGAAGAGTTAACATCTGTATCTAGAGGCACTTGTAGGAAGGACACAGATTATGCAACTGTGCTTGGGGGTGGCTCTCAGCTTGGCAATGATTCTTCCATCTTACGCCTAGTACTAATTGTCTTCATCCATAGGTAGAATAATCTACTGGTCACAGTGGTGCGTTCCTATAATCCCAGGACTCTGGGGGGCAGAGGCAGGATGATGAAAAGTTTCAGCTCAGCCTGATCAATCTAGCCACTTAGTGAGACTTTGTCTCAAAAACAAACAAACAAAAACAGCAATAAAAAGGGGCTGGAGATGTAACTCAGTGTGAAAGCCCTGGGTTCAATTGCTACTACAGGAAAAAGAAAGACAGACAGACAGACAGACAGGAAGGAAGGAAAGGAAAAGATATAATATCTATTCAAAGAAGTGGAGGTACAGCTTAAATCAAGTGAGCGCATAGGAAACAGAAGTTCACTGTGTCACAGGCTCTGTGCTTCAGACTTACATGTACTGTATAGATAATAATTTGTTCATGTCATCCCATAAAGGGCAAAGTTGTAAAGTGAACTCAGGTCTGACTATCAACTCATACTGTCAATCACAAACTGCACTGACCTCTCATTCTAGGCTTGGGACAGGTCATACTTGGCTTGGTGCTTCCTTCTTTGCATGGCTGAGAGGTCTGGCCAGGACTCGGGCTGGGGCCAGCTTTCTTCTGAGACTGGAGTGGACAACTGAGGAGCCAGAGAGTGCTGGGAGCAGCTGACAGACACCTCAGCACTAGCCTTCTGTGAGGCCCTGAGTTAAGTGGGGGCTTCTGGTGTGGAAACCATTCCTTCAGGTTCTGCTCTTCTATATGGTACCTTGGTACAAATTAGAAAAGGTGCTCCCTCTGGGCCAGTGAATTGCAGTAAGCTGTTTTGTCTGGAGGAACATAGCTCAGGAGGATCAAGATGAACAGCATTTGGGGTTCTCAGCTACTTTTCTCATTGCTGAGTCAAAATACTCAGTACCCAGAGTTGAAGGAGGAGATGTTTATTTAGCTGCAGTTGTAGAGGGTTCAATCCATAGCTGGTTGGCTCCAAGGCAGGGGGGCCAGGCAGGAGAGAAGCTGTTTATGGCAGGCAGAAGGCAGCAGAGCAGTGAAGTGGCAACGAAGCGCCAGTGCACACCAGCAGTTCTTTTTCTGTCTCTCATCGTCAAGCAATCCTTCAGGCAGTAGCACTCACACCCAGGCCAGGCCTTCTCATTATCCACACCTAGGACAATGCCAAGCCACTCAGGGGACTAAATCAGTGATCACACACCTTTGGCCCCAGTACCACGCACTCTAGATCCAGCCCCCTCTGGAAAGCCCCACGTATGACTGTGTGAGGCTAAGGGGGGACATCCAGACACAGCCATAACAGATAAAAAAAAAAAAAAAAAAGGTCCTTCCTCCTGGTTGAGGATCTCAGTAAACATGCTACTCTTTGACTGGTGGATTTATGCACAGGTGGTGCACAATAAAAAGACCCTGTTCTTGCTGGGAATAGAGTGTAATCTTGAGGAATCTGAGAACAGGTAAGAGGTGGGTACCCAGAGAAGCGAGTTCTTTCAGGTAAGTATCACAGTGGCATGAGGCAGCACTCCAGTTCTGAGTGAGTCCAAAGCTAGTGTACTGATCATCAGGCTCACTTGATGGAAGTACTGATTGGTGGGACCTTTCCAGAATAGGTTCCCCAGCAAGTCTGGAGTGAGGACTGGAGGATGTAGTGCTCTCTGCCATGCTGTCAGGCTGTGCAGAAGTTGTCTGTGTTAGCAGCTGTGGCCACCATCTGGTTTCCAAGACTCAGAGTTCTCCAAGGGCAGGGCCATGAGTGACCCAATTCCACATCCGTAGCACTTGAAGCCAAGGTTGGCTCGGAACAGGAAAACAACCCAGAACCCATTGATCAATGAAAGTCCACACAGCCCATGTAAGAATGCTGACCTCATCCTGACATACGTGGCATGCTTCTACGATACCTGACAAGCTGACTGAAATGACAGGTATTCCTTCTGCCTCCTTACTTCTTCCTGTTCTCTTAACCACTGTCTTTCCTCAACTTGCCCCAAATAGGATGGTGCCTCCAATTCTGGAAGACTCTTCAGGCTTCAGTTGAGGCCTTGACATGTTCCCCGATATCCATCTCACCAACTTTGGGGTCTCAGCTTTGCATCAAGCTCCTTCCTGTGATTATGCATAGTTGGTCCTCATTCCTCCCAGTATAAAATGAAATGGTTTAACAGTATGATTTCCCAGGTCTTTTCCAACTCTGACTTGTTAGAATTTTCTGGCTGGAATCTAGAATTTCGGCTGAAATCTGTAGGATGTGATGGGCTATTGGAGGCCTTTCTCTTGGCATCTTTAAGCCTGTTGATGGCAGCCCAGGCAGTGAACAGCTGCAGACTGGGATTTCCCCCAGGTCTCTTTGCTGCTGGCCCTGCTGGGCCTCTGCCAGCAGGCTCTGGGGCCCACGTGGGCAACTCAGCACAGCCTGGCTTGCTAAAGGCTGTGTTGGCTGGGAGTCCAGTTGGACGAGGCATGCTTGGGCCGCTCTGGAAAGCAGGGCAGTTCAAAGGATAGGGTTGTGTGAAGAGGCTTCCAAAGGCACTCACCCTCCCAGGCTTTGAATTCAAGCTCCAGCGGAAAAACATAAGTGTCCAACTCCGAGGGAACAGCTTCTAGTAAGAATAATAAAAGAGGCTTTGAAGGTTTCTTGGAAATCAGTTTCTATAAAACACTGTTTTGAGAATTTGAGTGCAAGTCAAGCAGAAACATGGACTGAAATTTTCCTTTTCATACTCATTCTTTTAAATTATTTTATTTAAAAATATATGGAAATAATGCATGCCTTTGGTTGAATAGTACAACCAGCATAGAGGAGTATGAAATAAAACGTGTGGCCCTTTCGCCTTCGATTCTCATCTCCTGTGCCACTAGAAAGAATTGATTTGTACCTATGTGAAGGTGATTATTATGTGAATTTTATAAATCAAAACATTTCTCATGGTAATAGGTACTTAATCTAGAATTTACCATTTTAATTCTCTCTAAATACTCAGTTCTGTGACGTTGAATATACTGAGTGCCACGCAGCCACTGCCAGCATCCCTCTCTGGAACTGTTTCATCTTTTGCAGCTGACTGCCTGGAAGGTGCTACCTGTTCTGAGCCCCTGGTTGCCACCATTCTAACTTCCCTGTCTGCGAAGGTGACTTTTCTAGGAACGGCATAGCATGGAATCACGCGCTTGTCCCCTTACGACTGGCTTGTTTTAAATAAGATAAATAACTTCTTCTTGATTATTTTTTATTTCGGGTAGCTAGTGCCCTAAGTCTACAAGCTTACAAGGTATTATTTAACCTCTCAAACTTAAAGAGTATTTATTGAGTCCTTGTGATGAAAGATGAGCAGAATCTCCCCGCTTCTACCACCCCTTCACACTCTCCATCTCCGAGCTGTTTATTATTTTTAGAGTTTCAAATAGACGTTCTCCTGCCTGCACTTCAGGCTCACACACTCAGCTGCCTGCCCCGTCTCTGTCTGGACTCGGGTATCTAACAGGCATCTCAGACCTAGCGAGCTCCAAGAGAAAGCCTCAGGCTCCCAGCCCACTCCTCCTTTGTCTTTTCCAGGTCCCCCCAGTCTGCCCCGCAGCATAGGTCAACTTCAACCTCGGACTCATTTGTTCTCAGTCTTGCAGTCACCCCCTGCCCTTTCCACCCCTTTTACCCCTCACAT
>NDGM011172705.1:0-12666 GCA_002564305.1 Octomys mimax | reverse complement strand
CAGGGATTGAACTCAGGCCCTTGCACTTGCCAGGGAAGCGCTTATTCCACTGAGCCATCTCCGGCCCTTCATTTTAGCCATTTACCAGCCCAATTATTTAAATACAGGATGACAGAATACTGCATATTTTTATTAATTTATAAGATAACAGGAAATACAAAAATCACAATTCTATTGTATTTATTTAATGCAAGATTCAACTGGTTGAAATGATACCTGCTGGGCAACGCTTGGGATAGTACATAAACAAATGTACTCCCAAAGCGACACTGGGGTAAAAATGCTCAGGGGCTAATAGCTATATAGTATTCTACTCTGAATATATCTGATTATCTACTTCCTATTGACAATTATTTCCTTTTCAGTATTCACAAACAGCCCAATAAAAACATCTTTCCACAACTTCCTTGTGGCAAATCTCTGCATTTCTAAAGTGAAATGGGCTGGGTCATGGGTTTATGCTTCTTCATCTCTACCTCCTATTGCCAAATTATTGTGGAAAGAGGCTGCACTTGTTTGTCTTTTCACTCCCCTTCCCCATATCCTAGCTAACACTTGGTATCAGTTTGTGGGATCAGCTTCAATGAGAAACTCCTGGTGAATTAGTGGAGCACAGTTCTGGATGTGTCTGGATGGTTGACTCTAAGCCTTTAAATTTAAGGAGGGAAAAACACACTGGGATATGGCAGGCACCAGCCAATATAGGCTTGTGGCCTGGATGAACTAAAAAGGAAAAGAAGAAGGGAATCTGCCCTCTTCTGCTTCTCTGGAGGAGCTCCAGCCTGTGTCACTGCCATCGGTGTTTGTCTCTAGCTTCTGCAGTCTTCCAGCACAGACTCTCCAGCCTCCAAATGCAGACCCTTCAGCTTTCCACTACAGACTCACGTGACTCTGTAGTGAGCTCCAGGCCTTTAACTGTCATCTGGCTCCTCTGGCTCTCTAGCTCACAGATAGTCACTTTGCATTCTTCCTGCCCTGACTCCACAGGGAGCCACTAGAAGCCTACTTTGTAAATTCTTTGTATATTTATATTGTATCTGTTCCTCCAATGAACCTAACTGATACATTTGGTTTGCTCATACTTTTGAGTTTTGGTAATCTTAATGCCAGTTTGTTTTCTTTTATTCTATTTTCTGGATTGAATCTGTTCTTTACTTCCATAGACACCCCACCCTCACACAATCCCCCACTACCACCCCCAAGACACAGACACAGACACAGACACACACACACACACACACACACACACACACACACATTTTGTTTTCCTGCTTAAGACTGCCTGGGAATGGTAGTGCAACATCTGTCACTTGTGTTTGTCCTTTCTTTATGAATTTCCTGGAAATTGCCCTCCATTCCTATGTACTCATAAGAGTGAAAAGAAAAAGTGGCTGGATGCAGTGAGACATGGGCAGGCTTTCTTAGCTGCTGGGCTATGCTGTGGGAGACTTGGCTAGTCCTACCCACAAATGTTAGGATGGCCAAGTCTTCCTGGAAGGGCTGGAAGCCCCAGAGAGGAATCTGCCGAACACCTGAATGAGTCCATAACACTGGATAACAAAGTCCTAGAGCATAGTTGAATAAGGAGCTTATCAAAACTGTGACTGAAGTCCATGGCAGGCAGAGCAGGGAAGCATGTATGCTGAGAGGTGGAAGGGACATGACACCTAACCCTCTTCCTCTGCAGAGGAAAGTTAGGAACTCTTCATAAAAAGGAAGTTTCTGGTGTTAACAGGAAGCCCAAGGGTACCTTGGAAAGTGGGAGTGGTGGTCGGGACAGCTGGGCCAGGGAACTGAAGTTTTATTGGTTTCTGTTATAAGTATGTAACTATTCAATTAAAATAACAACAACAACAAAGTACAATGCTGACTGAAAACTAAAACCAAATTTAAGTAAAGTCTGAAGCCCTCTGCCTCCATTGATGGCAACGAGGCTCTCTGCCTTTCCCTTTCCAACCCTTCACTGTACAAAGAGCTCAAGGTTCTCTTCTGCTATTTGGAGATTTTCTTTGTATTGGCCTGGTTTTATGGCCATAGCTAAGTACCCAAAGAAGGTTACTTTGTGAAAAAAAGTTTATTTTGGTTCATGATTCTGGAAGTGCAAGGTCAAGGTCAAGGAGCCACATTTTCTTGGCAAAGCCCTAGGTACAGGAGGGCACAACACAGTAAGTGGTGGGGTATGTACATTCGGAGGTCTTGTGGCCTCCCTCCTTTCCTTATAAAGTCGCAAGCTATTCACTCAGAGGCTCTGCCCTGAGGATCTTATCTGACCCTAATTACCTCACACAGGCTCACTTTGAGAGAAGAACATATCGTTTTAAGAAAGAGGGCATGCAGAAAGTGATGATCTAGAAGCCAATTCCCATAAAGCAATGTAGTCATGGTGCACCCTGGGAGGATATCTTATAAGCTCAGGGAAGTATGGACACAATTTGAGGACAAAGAACTACATAGGATGCAAAGGCCACATGCCAGCTCCTACTCAGCACTAAGCAAGCTCTGCTGTTCTTGCCCCAGCTCAGCAGAGATCATTTCTGGTGACACTGGCTAGCAACACTGCGCAGGTCTTCCAAGCAATAGGTTGACTCCTGATCATGCACAATGCCCAGAGATAGCTGAGGTGGAAGCATGGAAAATTCCAGCACCCTCTATGAAGTGCTTGCCACTCCTGGGTGGCTGCTGTTAGGTCTTTCTAAACTGAGGCCACGACCCAAAGTGTTTAACCTAACCCTAAAATATACACATTGCATCGTGTGGAGTTCTGGATGCAACTGACTCTTTTAAACCCTCTACAGATAACATTCTACTGCCAACTTTTTTCTCTTTGTTACACGGGCTAAACTTTCAGGTTGTTATTATAGGATGCTGGACTAGTTAGCATCTTGTTTATTTTAAAAATGCCCAAGGAAGTTGAGAATATATTGGTATTCAAACCCTGAAGCTCAGCCCAGGAACAAATGATCCTCTTTACCTTCTCTTCCCACAAGGCACAGAAGTGATAGCAACTTTAAAAATAAAGACATCAGGCTTTCCAGCTAAACTGCAGGTGTCCTGTGCCAAACACAAGGGAAGAAGGGTGGTGCCGAGGAAGACTCTGGAATATGCTCCAAGAAAGACCGTGGCAGTGCTCCTTTCATCACGCAGGTCGCACAGCAAGCCAAAAGCCTGGGGGCTTCTGCCTCGTCGGGTCCTCTCTTCCTGCACTAAGAATGGCTGTCATGTAACATTTCTGCTTTTAGGAGCTAAAATTGCACATGCTTGATAAGATAACCCCACCAGGTTTTCAGGTATGGTGACAACCTAGAAAGTATCCTCCTCTAATGGCCAGTGGCAGCGAGCAAGGCAAACAGCTCTGCTGATGATTAACGCACAGGGCAGATGGAGCTACACTTGAGACTAAAACGATGAGCGCCTGGGTTTTCAAATTTAAAAGTGTTGGGTTTGTTTGGACAAACTCAGAACAAGGCACAAATACTGATCTGTTCAATCTGGTTGCCAAACCCAAACCAATATTTACAAACCACTTTGCTGAACAAAGTTCATTTCAGCCAACATCAGAAGCATAAACTACAAATTACAGAAAACCACACTGGCTATCCAGGTCTAGTGATATTTGTTTTATATAACAGGGCACTATCTCCTATAAACATACACAGACTACCATTAGAAAGAAAAATATATATATAATTTTTAAATCTTAGAAATGTGGGGCACGGGGAGAGCTCAGTGGCATAAGCGTCTGCCTGGCAAGCTCAAGGTCCCAAATTCAATCCCTGGTACCAAAAATTACAAAAAGGAAAAAGAAATGTGAAATTAATTTAGCAGGAAAGAAAGCGTGTCTGTGTTCCTTGGACATTTCCTATCCCACTGTCATGTTTTCCATGCCAATATGTGTGAGCTCAGTGAGGGCACAAAGAAGGCTCCATGTAAACCCCATGGGTTTGAACTTCCTTGTACCCAGAGGCCTACAGTCAAAATGGATGCAGCCTCTCTTCCTAATTATCCTAACTATGGCAGAGTTCTGCTGATGTCTGATTTGCCCCTTTTCCCCATTTGAAGTCAAGAAGCCAAGACCAATGAGAACTGGCAAAATAATCTGCCCTTGTTGAACATTGTAGGAAGTGAAAACATTCAAAGAGACCTTAATTATGGCCTCTAAGTGGAAATGTATAATGAAGCCCACTGGGTAGCTTCTTCCATTAATTTATAGCCCACCAAGATGACAAAAAATAAACTAAGCTCTGCTATGTTCTACTGTGTCGGTGTGCTCTCCTCCCTACCCAAGTCAACCAACATGGGCCCTCTATGTAAGGAACTCTGCCTTAACTGGAGAAATTTGTAAAAGCCACCAACAAGATTAAAGGTTACTGTTCAAAACGTTTCTAACCCTGTTCATGATGACATTTTCGGGAATCTCCACATGATGCCATGAATGTCACTTTCATGTTGCCCTCTTTTGTCTGAAAGTGTGATGACGAAACAAAATGGCCAGGTGCAATAAAGAGCAAATTCTGTGCACAGAATCTGTGTTCTCACTGCTTGAGTTTCCACACAGAAAATAGTAAATATATATCCATATGTGTGTACATGTATATATAGTATGATAAAAAATGAAATACTGTTTGTAAAGTCTTAGACTAAATAATGTTGCCATTAACACCCCTCAAAAATATTCCTACTCCAAGTACGCTCTTCCCATCATTTTTCCTGCTTTCTGAAGAAGTTTTAGAAGTCCTCCTTCATGAGTGTTTTGAGTTAAATGTGGCCAAATTGATTCAAAATGTTTATTTTTCATGGTCATTTTGACTTTGGGAAAGAGCCAGATGTCACATGGTATCAGAAGTGGTGAACAAAGTGGATGAGGACACACTGTTTTATTTTTTTATGAGCCTGCCTTTCTATTAGATGGTACTTGGCAGCATAATTCACTGAATTTTTTATAATTTGAAAAGACACAAAAGAGGACTTCCTGAACTGCTTCAGAAAGTGGTGAGAACAATGGAAAAGTGATTTCAAAGGAAGAAGGGATGTTCTGAGGGGAGATTAATGGAAATGTGTCTTTCTTCCATAATAAGTATTTTTTAAAATTTACATATACTCTATTTTTGATCATTTATATATATCCAGCTACATGTATGTATATATACACATACATGTATACATACACAATTATGTTCCAGAGTACTCACTCCACTGACCTAAAGAAAATCAGGCAGCAGGTCCATATGAAGAATGTCCTATCAGCATTTATTAACTTTATATATGAATTTTGTATCTAATGATAAATTCACCATATATAATAGTAAACTGTACTATCTCAGGATTTACATATATTAAAACAGTAACAAGAGATTAACTGCTGGGGTATATAAAACTCTGCAGCAATAAAAATATGTGTATTTCTATTACATCTTTGCTGAGTCAGTACTAAGACTGAGTGTTTCCTTGAACTGAACCATCACAACATTCCACCAATCATAGACACAACTATCTCAATTTAGACAGGAAGAAAGAACTCAGATGTTAGAGGCACAGAAGCTCTCTTCACTCTATTTTCTGTATTATCTTACTACCTATAAGAACGGCTTGGGGGGGCCTGCCCACTAGCTCAGTTGTTTAAGTGCCTGCTTAAGCAAAGCAGTCAGGCTCAGGATGCTGTGGTTCAATCCCCAGATCCTCATGCCTTACCAGACCTGCCCTTAAGGCATCCTGAGGCAGCCCCCCCCCCAAAAAAAACCTTAAGAATGGGTTGAAAGTCAACATATAAACTAAGCCTGGCTGAACAGGAGTAACTCAAAGGAAAGGCTTAAAGAATGATACAATCTAAGTAGTAAACGTAAAAGCACAGAAAAGAGAGGGATTTATAATGGGAAGTCTAAGGTAAGCCGTGGAGAGGTGGGCAGGAATTATGTCAGGTTAGGATCCTGGTAGCAGGACTGGTGAGAGAGCTCAACAGACTAAACTCCTGCCTAGGCAAGTGCAGGGACTAGGGTTTGATCTGCAGACTACATGCCATCCTGGCCCTGCCCCTGGGCGCACTGAGCTGGCCACCAAGACTGGGCAGGCGTGATGGTGCATGCCTATAATCCCAGTGCTGGGGAGGTTGAAAACAGGAGGATCACTGAGTCTGAGCTGCATAGTGAGACCCCATACCAAATACATAGAAAAACAAAATTAAAAGCAAAAACAGCAGGGGATATATGAGATGGGGCTCATTCCATATTATTCATACCAGCAGAGAAAGCTTTCAGGGTGAACAACAGTCATCAATTTTGAGAACACACTGTCAACGGCCAAGCAACTGGACCACTAACCCCCAATTACAACATGGAAAAATATATTGTCACTAAAATTAGCCATGTCTACATTTAATTCACAGTATATATTTTATTCTATAAGTACTTTTTAAATATATGTTTTAGTTATCCAAAACTTTACCATCATGATTAACAGAACCTAAAACAGTAATTCTAAAGCTGGAATTTTTACATTCATCTTTGAATTTCTAAAGTGACCTGCAAAAGACAGCATAATCTGGATTTAAAAAGCCACTATTTTAGTACGTTTTTGCTTTCTCTAGTCCTGTCTTATAATATCACCTGGACATAGTATTGGACTTCGATATCCAGTTAAAACATCCAACCATGATTTACTCAAGGATAATCATACATAAACCAGCATTATTTTCTCTCCCTACTAGGACAGTTGCCCTCTATCAGAACCACTCACTTCTCCTATATTAATGTGCAAAACATTTTTATATCTAATGCCCAATAATTGATGAATGGACAAATGTCTTGGGATAACTGTTTCAGTTCCTATTTATAAGTATTCAGTACAAGTAGTACTATGCCTCAGGCTCTGGATATTTTTCTATCACAAAGGCTTTTACTTCCTCCTAATTTTCAAATTGGTATGAGTCACTTGAGGGCATTTACTAAGTTGGGTCAGTTGTTACACACAACAAGAAAGTAATTAAACTGGACGCTGTTGAACAGCACACAGACACCCAAAACCAGCAGGCACTCCCCCAGGCCTCCACAGTATTGTCTGGACTGGCTGATTTCACCCAGGATCCCTGTAGCTGAATTCTCAGTCCTCATAGAACATCACACAGAAGCAAAATACATACTCTTGACTTCTTTTACTCCTGCAAATGACAATGCAATGGTGAATAGTAAATTCTGACAGAATAGACCTACTGATTCAACAGAATTCTCATTACTGTGTGAAGCTATCACACTCTATTTTATGCCACCATGCTAAATTTTTAAGGAGCATGCTCAGATTTTCCAGGCCATTCATTATTGGTTGTTCTATTCAATAACTTGGTAATGTAAGAGCATTACATAGGAATGGTAAAAAGATACAAAGAACAGAAAGAGGAGTAATCTTTATAGTCTTTCACTAGGTCATATCTAGTAGAACTCACTATCATCAATGTGTTAGGTACTATGATAGGAAACACCAACTTTAAAATGTAAAACTTAAACTGGAAATATCTGTAAAAGTTTGAAACCTTTTATTTATTCAAGACTGAATTACCTATCACACCACAGATATGATGTAAAAAAGACAGTAGGGAGTAAAAAGGAAATCTGAACTGACTGAAGACAAAAATACTTCAAACTGGGGCTTGATTCCTGGTGTGCCATCCTGGGCCATCCAAGCAGCGCACCAAGACAGCACCTAAGATTGGGCCTCGTGGCGCATGCCTGTAATCCTAGCACTTTGTAGGCTGGGAACAGGAGGATCACGATGAGTCTGATCTGTGTAGCGAGACCCTGTACTAAATACATTAAAAATAAATTAAAATTAAAATTTGGTGGCAAGGACACAGTTATCCTTCCAAAAATGGTATGCCATCATTACTATGTGTGATGGTTTTTCTGTGAGTCTGTCTGACAGCAGAACAAAGATAGCAAGTACCAGGCTCAAATTCTTTGCTGTGATACTATGAAAGACATTTTCAAATATCTCAATCAAAACTATAATATACAGACTCTGGAACTGGAGGGAAGTACTCTTACTGGCCTTGAAGAAACAAACTGCCAGCATATATATAATTGCAGAACTGTGAAACCTTAAGCTCTGAGGGGGGCTTCCAGTCAAGAAAATGTGGGGCTCTCAGTTTAATTTTGTCAACAGCATGAGTGAACTTGAGTGCAAATTCCCCCATTCCAGCCTCTCGATAAGAACACAGCCCAGCTAACACTTTGAGCCTTGTAAGACCCTCAGAAGTAAGACCTCTGGATTTTCACTTGTATGAAAATCAGTCAGTTCAGTCTCCTGACACACAGAAGCTGTGTGATAATAAATATGTATGGTTTAAAAGATATACCAAGTATAGCAAATATTTTGCAAATAATGAAGAGAAAGGAAAAATATCACCTATCGTCCTTCTGTGCTAATTCTATGTCATTCTGGACCTTTCCTTGTCTATCTTCATCCATATTATTTACTGCACAGTGAATGAGACTACGCATACAATTTCACAACTGGCATTTTTTTTTGTACATTAGTAAGATATTCTTCACATTTATTACCCTTAATGAATGCATTTTTTTTTTATCAAAAAGGCAAAGTAGACTGGGGATGCAGCTCAGTAGTAGAGCAATTACCTAGCATGTGCAGAGACTCTTGATTCAATCCCCAGTAAAATGCAGATACACACACACACACACATGTGCATGCTCACACACACATATACTACACACATGGTAGAGCAAAATTGTTTACCGGCTACTATGGTATTGTTAGACATTTGGTGGCTTTCAATATCCTATTATTATAAACAAAACACCATGATCAAAATATGCATTTGTATGTCTTTATTTTTAAAATATATTTTAGATTAGTCCCTAACAAGGTAATCTGATAAAAAAAATTATGTATCTCTAAATAGAATATATTGTCTAAGCCAATTTAAATGATAAATAATTAGAGTATTAATTTTATTACATTTTTTTCAGTACTGGAGAGTTTAATTTAAAAAAAAAACATGGAAAAAGTTACTCTGAGGTTTTAACTGACATTTCTTTATTTACCACAGCAAGATTAATATTTGTTTGCATGCTTGTTTTAACTTACTGCTTCTTCTTTTTGTTTTTGTGGTTTTTTAAAGTATTTGGTACAGAGTCTCACTATGCAGCTTGGACTCGTAGTGATCCTCTTGTCTTGAGCCTCCCCAGTGGTGGGATTACAGGCGTGTACCACCACACCCAGTTTTGGCTGCTGGCTTGGGAGCAGGGAAGGTACCAGGGCTCAAACCCGGGTCCTTGTGCTTACCAGGCAGGCATTTAGACCACTGAGCTGTATCTCCAGCCCACTGTTTGCTCTTAAAAATTATTTAAAATTGTCTAAGAGTCTCTCTTGTACTCTTTTTTTTTTTTTAATAAAGTACAGATTATTTCACATTCAGTCATGACAGCTGCTGTATCTATCATATACTGATACAAAATGACCACTTCAGCTTTCATGGTATGTAATCATTCAAAGACATGAATAGTCTGCAGCTGGGGGAGGGGTTGACTTGCAATGAAAGTGCACATAAATAATCCTCATGCATATCCACCTGAAAAAAATACTGCACAAAACAAGTACTGTTGCCTTGTTGTTGACATCAGTACTTATGAACCTGGCTTACATATCAGTATGACCCATTCATTCTAAGTACCTCAATATTCTCTATTGTTTAATTGTAGTGCTAGCTTTACTGCTAGTTATGCCATCTTTTAAACTATAGCTTCTCCTGAGAGTTCATGACAAATGCTCTTAGCAGAATAAATCTTTACCAATAATGAAGGACTTCCTAGCTTTAGCAATGCAATCAGCCACTAGAAACTATGATGCCTCTAGTGAAGATACATTGAGGAAGTCATGCCTTCAATAGTCACTTTTCTTTTTAATGTATTTTAGCATAGGGACCACAGGGTCTCACTACACAGATCAGTCTCATAGTGATCCTGTTTGTGGCCTCCCAAGCGCTGGGATCACAGACGCGCACCACCAGGCCCAGTCTCAGTCACATTCTCAGTGCACACTGGGGGTCAGGGCTACCACAGCATAGCAGGGATCAAACCCTGGTCCTCAGGCTGTATAAGCAGGGGCGTTAGTCCATTGTGCTATTTGGCCAGCCCTTACTTCTTTTTTTCATGTGTATGGTTTTTTCTTTGAAAAACTGTTTGCATGTTAATGGAGAGTGCTTGGTCTCCATGTGGCAAAGAAGACTTGAAAGATTCATCCCTTCCTCAGACAACCAGTCACCACGGCTGGCATTTAAACCACTGAGCAGGATGGAGAGTGAGAATCACCTGCTGCAGTAAACCCACGGCATAAACAGGACTTGTGATATTTTCTTTTAAAGGCAGTGGTTTTTTTTGGCAGCCTTCGAGCCTTCTGCTGCCTTATCATTGGGTCTCTCTCCCTTCTCAAAACAACTCTCCACTGATTTTTGTTTTTTCGTTCATTTTGGTGAGGCTTAGAATAAAAAGAGAAAGGGAAGGTGCTGCTTCCTGCTTCTTATGTGCCCTCCCACAGATGATTTCCGCTCTGCCATGCCCCTCTGCCATGCCACCCTGCCTTAGAACCAAGTGACTATGGACTCAAAGCTCTATAAACTGTGAGCCAAAACCAAACATTTCCTTCTTTATCTGTGGTGTTAGGTATTTTGTCCCAGCATCAGAAAAGTAACTAGGACACGACCTCAACTCCATTTTAGATGTGACTCTCATAAGAAGCATGCAATCTAAATCCCTTGGATGCCCAGTGCACAGTTGGATATGTGCTCCTACGAGAAGAGCAGAACTCAGACAGTAATGTGAGCCATAGGGAGCAACTGCAGGCACAAAGTAAACCTCACTTTTTCATCTACCACTTCCCTGCTGCTATGTGGCCAAGTTCCTAATAGCCAGTGGCCTAAGAATTAGGGAATCCTACTCTATAGGATTAAAAGGAGAACTATTATGAAAGCATTTAGTAAGTAACAAAATCACTATGTAAATGAAAGTTATCTTTTTTTATGTATTTAGTACAGGGTCTCACTACGTAGATCAGACTCGTAGTAATTCTCCTGCTTTCAGTCTGTCAACCACTGGGATTACAGGCACACACCACCAAGCCCAGTCTCAATCACCACCTCAGAGAGCCCTGGGGGTGGGGCCAGCACGGCATGCCAGGGATCAAACCCGGATGTTGCGTTCTGCCTAAGAAGGTGCTTTGGTCTGCTGAGCTATCTGAAAAGTTATCTTCTTAATAGCTACAAATAACAAAAATAACTTGGTCTAGAACTTATGAATCACCATGAAAAATTAAATCAGTGTGTATAAAATTACCTACATAGGATGTGAACATGGCCCTACATTCTTGTTTCTGATGAAGTGAGAATGTTATGTACCGATACCCTCGATCCCTTATGAAACAGAAAGCTGCCTTCGGAAACTTGGTCAGTCAGTTAGCTTGTTCTTCAGAAAAACACAGTGAGTCAGATCATAGGGATAAGGGTTCAGAGGTGAAATGCTGATTTAGAAACTAAAATCAAGTTTACATCTATTGGGAATAACTGGGGTTAACTTTCTCTAGGAAACTTTTTGTTGTTATTCTGAAGTCATTTTATGAAACTGCTACATGAAAAGCATCAAGCTTATCAACAATTATAAAAGTTTTTAATGATAAACACTTTACACTAGACTACCTTTTCAATAATGGCACCAAAGCTGGGATGACAGAGCCATATCACATAGATGACAGTGTATGTTTGGTTCTGACCAACTCCATGACTGTGAATTCTGACCCCTGGCTGCAGCCATCTGCCAACTACCAACAAGGACAGCAGAGGCACTGAGCAGCTGACTTGCCTGAAAGTGCAGGAAGCTAATGTCCAGGGAAAAAAGGAAAGCCTGGGGACTGGCTGATCCAAGAAGAAATTAGGGAACAGGCCAGCAGAGCTAGCCTCAAGAAAAGCCCAGAGCTATTGTAAGCTACAAAAACAGCTCAGGAATATATTCCAAAAGTGACTCCTTCACAGCAGGCTGGAGTTGGAGGACAAATCCACTGCAGCACCTGTCATGTTTGAGAGAGTTTACATTAGAACCATCCTGAGAAGGGTTAATTGTTGACTGAGCCATAGAACAACTATAGAACTACATTTCAGGGTTTCCAGTGTCACCCCACCACAGTAACTAGGTGAGAAGGCAGCTACAAGAGACAGTTGCCAAAAGAGTGAAGGCTAGATACAGACCCTTGACAAGTTTAAGCAAAGGACAGAACATAGGTCCAACTCTCTGTGGTGAGAAACCAGGCCCAGTGAACAGGGCTTTCAGAGGCACTGGATCTCAAATTATAAGCATTAAGTACAGTGATCTGCTTGAACCCTCACTCACTGCCTACATCCAGCAAAGACAAGTAGTCTGATTGCTTTCCCAATCTACCAACATGACCAACGACACACTTGGCTTGGATGTTAACCACAGTTTGAGGAACAGGGATGAAGTGGAAAAGGTACCTCATAAACACAAAGCACTTAAAGCTAGGAGAGGAAAAAATGACCTACTGGATTCTAGGACTGTAGATCCTAGAAAGAAATCACTCTTTCAGAAGTACAAAAGAGAAGGGCCGGGGAGATGGCTCAGTGGAATAAGCGCTTCCCTGGCAAGCGCAAGGGCCTGA
>NDGM011172700.1:0-10272 GCA_002564305.1 Octomys mimax | reverse complement strand
GTTACCTCAGTTTGCATTTTCTAGCTGAGTTTCATGATGTTGTTATTACTGAGTTTAAACTATTAGACAAAGTGATATTGTTCTAACCAGTTGTTCTTTCTGGTATGCCAAGGCTAAGATTACCTATGGGCCAATAAATAATAATATAGGCCAGTGCCAAAGAATGAGGGGGATAGGCCAAGTAGGCAGAAAATTCTTATTGCCAATAAATTGAAGAGGTAGGATCTAGCAACAGACTCAAAACTTAAAATCCAGCCATACCTAGAAACATTCCAAAGAAATAGTCATTTCCTAAGGATTCTAACTATTAGCAATAAAGCTATTGGCCACAAGCAATTTATAAGCATCAACACAGGAAATAATCTCAAAAAAAATAGAAAATTACAGGATAACCAAGAACAACCCAAGACTTCCAAAGCCAATGTAGAGGACAATGAAGTGGAACATTTTAAAAGCCACCAACCTGGACTCTCTGAAGTGGTAACATTGAAAATAAGAAAGCAAATGAATGAGGCTCTAGAAAAAATCAAATCAAAAATAATTTCTCATATAACAACAGAGATGGTAGCTATAGTGAAGACATGGTGAGTCTAGAGCAGCTATAGATAAGAAAAAAATAGAGGAGTTTAAGAAAATGATAGATGGGCTGGCCAGAGAGCTCAGCAGATTAAAGCACCTTAGGCAAAGTGCAGGGACCAGGGTTCAATCTCTGGCACCATATACCATGCTGGCCCTGCCCTCAGGATGCCCAGAGATGGCAACTGAGACTGGGTATGGTGATGAGCGCCTGTAATCCCAGAGCTTGGGAGGCAGACAACAGGAGGATCACTATGAATCTGATCTGTGTAGTGAGACCCTGTACTAAATACATTTTTAAAAAGAAAATGATAGAAACAATATAGGAAACAACATAGGAAATAAATGGAATTCATGAAACCTATTCAAAAAGATACCTAGCAGATTAAAAATTCCATTGACAGTATACAAAGCAGAATGAACTAATGTGGGTACAGAATATCAGATACATAAGACAGAATTGCATTTGGCGACTATGAAAATAAAGTTTTCCTAAAAATAGCAAGGGGCCATGCAAAATCAATCCAGTAGTTGCTAGATGATGTGAAGAAGAATAACATAAAATTGGTCAGTCTCGATGAAAATGCAGGAAATAGCACAAATGACACAAAAAGCCTATATGCAGAAGTAATGGCAGAAAATTTATCTGGTGGGGAAAAATAATTTGACATATAGTTAAGTGAGGCATACAGAACTCCAACTAACCATGATCAAAAAATAATCTACAGCAAAGCATAAAAGTCAAGATTCCAGAAATTGAACACAAAAGCAGAATATTAAAAACTGCTAGAGAAAATAAATAAATCACCTATGAAGAAAAGGCTATCAGAATTGCAGCGACTTGTCAACAGAAACATGGAATCAAGGAGAGTTCGGAGGGAATTATTTCGAGCCCTAAAAGAAAATAACCTCCAATCCAGCTGATGCACCTTGCAAATTATCCTTCAAAAATGATAAAGACAATGCTTCCATGACAAAGAACACCTGAGGAAATTCATGACCACCAAACCAGCACTCTAAAATGTTCTGAAGGATATTCTAGAAAGAGGTAACAAGAACCACAACTTCATGAACCCCAAGCTTGAATGAATCTGCCAAGTAAGGGAAGCAAGAAGGCTAAAAAGAAGAGCCTTCTTAAACAAAAAGCTAAAAAGGGAGCCAAGAAGAAGAAAATAACATGACAAGAAGTCAATACATATGAGTTATAACCACCAACTGGTTAATGATCTCACCAGTTAGAAGAAACACTCGCAGATGGATCAAAAAGCAAGATGATGCTTCTTGATATGCTGCATAGAAGAAACACATTTAAACCAAAAAGAAACTCACACCCTGAAAAGTAAAGGATGGAAAATAATATTCCATGCAACAGGAATTTGGAAACAGCAAGGGTAGCTCTTCTATTTGCAGACAAAATGTATTTCAAGCCAAGATTGATTAAGAGACTCAAAGAATATTATACATCCTTGCAAAGGGAACAAGCAAGAAAAAAACTGTAATGGGGTAGCTCAGTATCCCACTATGACAAATAGAGAGATCACTTAGACAAAAAAAGAAGCAAAAATATTAGAACTGAACCAAAGTTCTGAACAAATAGACTTTGTCTACAGAGTGTTTCACTCCACAAATCAGAATACACATTTTTCTCAAATGTACAGGGTATGTTCTTTAAAATATGCTACAAGCTAGCTCATAGAACATGCTTAAGTAAATACAAAGAAATCAGAAAAATCCTGCGCATAATATCAAACTATAGTTCAGTGAAATTTGAAATCGGTGGTAAAAGAAACCACAAGAACTTCATATACACTTGGAAATTAAATAACACCCTCATGAACAACCAATGGGTTGCACATAAAATTAAAGAAGAGATTAGACAGTTTATACAATTACACAGCAATGCCAATACAACACACTGGAATTTATGGGACACAATTAAAACAATCCTATGAGGGAAATTTATAGTGGTGAATACTCATATCAGAAAAACAGAATGAGTTCAAATAAACAAATTAATACAGAACCTCAAACTTCTAGAAAAAGCAGAGTAAATCAAGCCCAAACCTCAAACAAAGGAGGACATTCTAAAGATCAAAGTAGAAATTAATACAATGGCGATTAATAAAATAATACAAATAATATATTGATGAGTTGGTTATTTGAAAGATTAAATAAAATCAACAAATCCTTAGCCATTTGCTATGATTTATGTCTAGATATTCCCCCAAAGTCTCACACAACCATGGGAGCGGGCATCTTAAGTTTGTGATTGATTCACAGTCTAATGCTAGGATTATGGGTGTGAGTGCTACACCCATCTGTGGGCAGGTAGACAGTATGCAATATAACAAATAGAAGAGATTTTCTCTTCCCTCTCTCGATGTTCTTTTTGCTATCTTCCACCACCATGAACTCTCATCCCTCTGCCATGTGCTAACCTGCTTTGGAGCCAGCTGATATGGACTGAAACTTGTACCAACTCTGAGCTAAAAACTTTCCTCCTTTTAACTTTGAGTGTCAGGTATTTTGTTTCAGCACTGAGAAAAGCAATTAAGTCAGAATTTGGTACCAAAGAAGTGTGGTTGTTTTTGTGATTATACTTGACCATGAGGTTCGGGAACCTTTGGAAGTATTTGTGGGAAAATATTGGAAAGGTTTGGAGATGCTGCCTGAGAAAGCAGAGCTGAAATGCCAGAGGCAGTTCTGTATGGGACATTCTGGTCAGAGTTCAGAAGGCTGATAGAAATCTTGCTGGTAGAGACTAGGCTTGAGAGGTTTCTGCTGGAAAGAAGGACTGAATGAACGTTGGACTCCAGACAATGTATGTTATTACTTGTTTACATTTTGTTTATGCCCAGAGACTTTGCCTGAGACTGAGATTAAGGGTAGTGGACTAACTATTCTGACAAAAGAAATTTCAGGGCAGTCCAATGTTGAAACACTGTCATGGATACTATTGGGAGCTTTCAGCCAGATTTATGTTGAAACTGAAGAGAAAAGAGCCAAGCAGAATGATTTAAAACAATAGAAGTTTGACCATAAAGGAAGTTCCACTAAAGCTGTGGACTGAAAAATTAGAGCAGAGGAGGTCTTACTTGCTCAAAAGGTAAGTACAGGTGATGGCCTGAGGGCATCAAAGAAATAGCAGGATTCTTCCTTTTACAGCCTCAAAATTGCTAAATTGAAAGGCTTTGCTTTGAGGAGAAAGTTGATGAGCACTATATTCCAGATGACAGTGGCTGCATCCTGCTCCAGAATTGTGGCAGCCTAGATAATTTATTCCTCAGAATTGTATCCAAAGTGCTCAGTGATCCAGGACATAAACACTCCAGGGAGGGGGAAGCTTGGTTACTGCTCCAGCTGGTGCAGAGCTTAGCACAATCCATGTGGCACAGGTTTTAGGTGCATGCAGAATGAAAGAGTTGTGGGGTCAGAAGACTTTCACTCAGATTTCAGAAGGCCTACGAGGTCAGGCACTGTGCCCCTGAGAGATTAGTGTGTGAAGCTGTAAGTTTGAAGCCAAAAGTACAGTGGAGGCCCAAGAAGCTTAAAGAAGCCATAAATGTGGACTGTCTAAGGAAAACATCAAGGAGGGATCAGAGCTGGCCCAAGAGAGAAACCATGGAAGTTACCAGAAGTGTCATAGGGGCAGAACCAATGAAGTCCTTTGGAATTCACATCTTGCCACAGATTGCCTTGAATGCTCTGTATGGATCTATGGGACTTAATGTTTACCCTGTTGGACTTGATTTGGTTACATTTCTTTGTATCTTCATCTGAAACTTTCATAATGAAAATATCTATCTTGTACCATTGAATGATGGAAGTATTTAGCTTTCTTTTTGTTTGTACAGTGGTTCACAGCTAAATCTCACAGAAGACTTTAAACTTGGATTTTTCCATAATGCTGAAACTGTTAGGACTTTGGCAACTCCTGGAGCTGGACTCAATGTTTTTTGCATGAGGGGAAGTGTGTCTTTAGGGGCCAGGGGTGTAATGTTAAGGTTTATGTGTAGGTGTTCTCACAAAGACTCTTTCCATTTTAGATAGGACTTTTTCAAAGGTGACTTGATATAGAATGTGTGATTGACTAGTAGTACAGTGCTGATATTAAGGGTGCTGGGATTAATGGCAAGTGATTGGTGGATAAGTCCATTGATTGGAATGCCAGCACACTAATCATGATAGACTGGCTATAATATAAGGGACAGAAAGGGGCTTGTCTAATGCTGTCTTGTTGCTTTTGCTGTTTTCTACTGCTATGAACTGTTGCATCCTGCTTTGGAGTCAGTTGATCATGGACTAAAACCTCTAGAAATTGTAAACTAAATAAACCTTTCCCCTTTAACTTTGTATGTTGGGTATTTCTTCTCAGCAAAGAGAAGAGTAACTGAGACACCAACCTTAGCAAAAAAAGGAAAAAAAGGATTCAAATCCATGCAACCAAGAAAAAATAGGGTAAAATCACAACAGATCCTGCAAAAATTTTGAAGATCCTCTATACATACTTTGAGAATATGTATTCTAATAAGATATAAAAGAAGTGGACAGATTTCTGCTTACATATGTATTAGCAAAACTGAATTAAAAAGATATAAAAATTCAAAATAAATAAATTCTGTTAACCTACCAACAAGGAAAATTCCAGGCCTTGATGAATTTGCTGCTGAATTCTAAAAGAAATTTGGAGGACACTTAATACCACTACTTCTCAAACACTTTAATGAAATGGAAGGGGAAGCAATGCTACTAAATTAATTTCTGGAAGCAAGCATTACTCTAATATCAAAACCAGAACAGGACTCAACTAAGAAAAAGAACTTTAGGCTAACATCCATAAGAAACATAAATGCAAGAATCCTCAATAAGATACTGGAAAACATAATGCATCAAATCATCAAGAAGATTATAAACCATAACCAAGTAGGATTCATCCCAGTGATACAAAGATGGTTCAATGAATGCAAATCAGTTAATTTAATATACTGCATTAATAAAGCCAAAAACAAAAACTATGTCATCATCTCAATAGATTCAATCTTTCTTTTCATGATGATAACTGCTAGCTTGTCTTCTATATCTGAAATCCTGTCCTCACATTAGCTTAATCTGTTGTGGATACTTTCAATGAAATCTTTGTTCTTTTGAATATCTGCTTGAATATACCCTATGGATTTCATTTCTTTCCTATGTTGAGCACTCATGATTTCCTTTTTTTTGTTTGTTTTTTGTTTTTGTGGTACCGGGGATTGAGGACCCTGTGCTTGCCAGGCAAGCACTTATTCTATGGAGCTATCTCCCTGGCCTTCCATTATTTTCTTATGCTCCTCCATTTTTTGTCTGCATCAGCTCCAGAGTCACAAAGCATTAATTGTGGACACCATCTCAACAGTTATCGGAGAAAATAGTTGACTTGATTTTTCCTAGAGCTTTATCCAATTGCTTTGTTAATACTTCAGAGAGGCCAGGTAGGTGGCTTTTGCATTGTCCCACCTCATTTTCCCTGGGTTTGCCTTTGGTGAACTGGGTGTCTGGGGTTGCATCTTGTATAAGTGTCTTTTAATTTTTTTAAAGTTTAATTTAATTCCTGTGGTGATGCTTTCAAATTGCCTATGGTGGATTTCTTTATTGCTAGTATTTAGAACCCTTAGGAAATGACTATTGCTCTGAGGTATTTTCAGGTGTAACTAACTGGTTTTTGGGGTTTGAGTCTGTTTCAAGATCTTGTGCTTTCAATTTGCTGGGGATGAAAAATTGCTGCCTATTCCTGGTTCTTTGGCACTGTGCTCCAGTATTTTCTGTGACTCTTAGTCAATTTCAGCCTTCAACTACCAGTAAGAAAGTTGTTTAGAACAATTATATCACTTTTGGTTATAGTAGTACCATTAAAAAATGACAAAAGGATCAAACATAGCCTGGAAAATGACAAACAAAGCTAACCATTAATTTTCCACCTTTAACCATATGAATTAGATTTATGGTTATATAATGAAGTCTAAAACAAACCAGAAAATTATATGCAGTATACAAGTTCTTAATATGTCAATTTCGCACTCAGGGGTCAATATTTAAAGTGGGTTAGGGAGAAAATAGAGAAGTGGTAAAAGAGGAAGAGGTAAGAAGTAAAGCTGGAAGACAAAGGGGGATAATGCTAATTTTGGGAAGCTGGTGCAGAAGACTAGAGGGAAAGAGAGAAGGAAGAGATAAAAAGATCAAAGATCTAAACATTAAAACAGAAACACTAACTGTTGGAAGACAGAATAGGAACAATTCTTGAAGACATTGGTGCAGGCAAAGGCTTTATGAACAAAATCCCAAGTGCACATAACACAACAGAACAGTCAACAGAACAGAAGAACTACTACAAAGAAGTTATTAACCACATTCATATTCTGATAAAAGCAAGGTTAAATAATAAAAGGGGAAAAAAAGAAAACTAAAATCAAAACCAAAACTACCATTACAATAACAGACAACAAATGAAAGAGACAGAGAGAGAAAGAGAGAGAGAAAGAGAGACAGAGAGAGAGAGAGAGAATAATAAAAAAGAATACAGTCCACTTACAGGTATGTCTCTGCTGTCACATGGGCAACATGTGGAGACAACTTCCGAATCTGTACCAGCAAGCCAGCGGTAGCTCTTTGGCAGAGTACTGGATAATCTCAGTGAGCCTGCACCTTCTGGTCAAGACCAAACTCAGTGGGCTTTACAGCTCTCAGTGTACTTTCTGTGGGCCTGAGCCCAGCTGGGAACCACTAGAGGAAGTCAACAGCCACTCTGAGTTCTGAATTCAGTCAGCATTCTCCAAGATATCTCCTAGACAATTAATCTCTTGCTCAGGATTACTGAACCCTCAGCACTCACTGCCAGTAAGTCCTTCATGTCTGCTGCTCCCCTCCACTGCTGCATCTCTGTGGCGGCCTCTGTGGTCACCAGCAATCACCATATGTCTGCAGGTTTGATTCATTCCTCTTGCACAGTGACTCCAATCCCAGGGAGAAGGCTACCTCCTTATTCTTTCTTGAAGTTTCTGACTTCTCTCTCTCCATGGGCTTCAATTCATGCTTCAGATCCTTCCTGGGTCCAGGGGATCCACTTCCCTACTTCTGCTGCTTACCATTCTATTATCTTGGTGTTCCCAATGGGAATAGATGGTCTTAATCTCAATCTGATAAAAGCCATCTAAAAGAACCAAAAGTCAAGATAATACTAACTGGACAAAAACTGAAAGCTTTCTTTCTAAAGTCATGAATAAGACAAAGGTATCTACTGACACCACTCTTACTCAATATAGTTTTGGAGACATTATCCAAAGCAATTTGACATGAGAAAGAAATAAAAGGAAGAATAGGAAAGGAATAATTTAAAAAATAATTATTTGTGGATGACATGATATTCTACATAGAAGACTCCCAACACTGCACCAAAACACTTCTAGATTTAATAACCACATTCAGTAGCATAGCTGGATATAAAGTCAACATTCAAAAGTCAAAAGCCTTCCTGCATATGAATAGTAAACTCACTGAGAGAAATTAAGGAACTGACAACTTGAATGATAGCATCCAAAAAATGAAGTACTTAGTATTGAATTTAACAAAGGAAGTAAAAGATTACTACATTGAAAACTACAGTACTGGAAAAAGGAGACTAAAGAGGATATCAGAAAATGAGAAGATCTGCCTTGCTCATGGTTTGAAAGAACCAATATAGTGAAAATGGCCATGCTTCAAAATTATTATAAAGATTTAACACAATCCCAATCAAAATTCCAACAGCACATCTCACAAAATTAGAGAAAGAAATCCTAAAATTCATTTAGAACAAGAAGAGACCTAAAATAGCAAAGACAATTCTAGGCAACAAAGGCAAGACGGGGGCACAGTCATTGGTTTGAAATTATACTTCAAAGCTACTGTGATACTGCCAAAAATAAAAGAAAGAGAAAGAAAGAAAAACATAAAATCGAACAGATGAGAAGATGCAGAAAGAACTCCAGGCATACTTAACCACTTGTGCACAGCAAACAGTGCCAAAGACTTTCACTAGAAGAAAGATAAACTCTACAGAAATGATGCTGGAAAAGCTGGCTATTTTTATTTGCTAAAGATTAAAACTAGACTCATATTTTCACCATCCATTAGACTAAAGTTAAAATAGAGCAAACTTCTAAACATTAAAACAGAAACACTAAATCTGTTGGCAGATAGAACAGGCAGAACTCTTGAAGATACTAGATCAGGCAAAGACTTTATGAACAAAACCCCAATTGCACAAGAATGATTCCAGAGAATCAACAACTGATATCTCATCTTATTAAAAAGCTTTTGTACAGCAAGAGAAACCACTAACAAAGTGCAAAGACAACTCACAGTGTGGGAGAAGGTTGTTGACATCTGTTCCTCAGACAAAGGAACACTATCCAGAATATATAAACAACTCAAAAAAAAGAGAGAACACTCCAAATTTAAGACTCAATCCAAAAATTGGTATTTGAAATAGATACGTCTCAGATGGAGAAGTAGGAACAGCAAATAAACATATGCAGAACAATTTCAACACCATGGATCATTCAAGAAATATAAGTTTAAACAACTCTGAGAAGAAACTCTGTTTCTCACGCCCAGAAGAATGTCTATTATCAAGAAGTCAACCAATAAGAAATGGTGTCAGGGGCCCACCAGATAGCTCAGTAAGCTAAAGCACCTGCTTAGGCAGAGCACAGTGGCCAGGTTCGATCCCGGTGTGCCATGCTGTCCCTGCTCCCAGGATGCGCTGGGACTGTGAGGTGATTGAGACTAGGTGTGCTGGCCCGCGCCTGTAATCCCAGTGCTTGGGAGGCTGAAAACAGGAGAATCACTGAGTCCAATCTATGTATTGAGACACTGAGAACCTTTAGGCCATGTACTAAATACATTTTTTAAAAATGGCATCAGGGCTGTGGGGGAAAAGGAACCCTTTTCCATTGTTAGTAGGAGTGTGTACTGGTGCAACATTGTGGCAATCAGTGTGATTTGTCAAGAATCTAGGACTAGTGGTTCCATTTGATGCAGCTATTCCTCTTCTTAGTGTCTTCCTAAAAGAATTGAAGGCATCAAATTGGTGACATGTTTTGTTTTTACCGTTTCTGATTTCTTTTATTATCTGTAACCTTTGGAAACTAATCACATGAGAACTACAAAATTAGCAAATGTCTTGAAATCTGTATNTAAAACATAAATTACCTCTAATTTCAAACTCTCACATATTAGTGTACCACTCAATTTAAAAAGAAAAATGAAAAAACAAAAGCAAAAGTGGCTCCAAAGATAGTCTTACACCATTCCTTAAAAAATGAAACTATTCCTTTTAACTTTACACCCACCTCACAGCCTAATTCAAAACACATCATTTAATTGTCTTGGTTATGGACATTTCCAAGATGAGACCTTATATTTCATTCCCATAGCTTGTGGTCATCAGAAAACCCATGCTTCCCCTTATTGAAAGAGTTGGGTCCGGCTGATGTTGCTGTACCCCTTCCAATATTCCTCATCCTCATCGTTGCTTCTGGAGGCATTTCCTCTAATTCACTGTCTTCATCTTCATTAAAAGCTGCTGTTACTGAAAGGGGTTTTGGAGCAAGAGTTGGAACAGTTTCTTTAGGCTTGCCTGATCCAAGTTTGATGGATATAGCTGATGCTTTCTTTGTTGTC